>JAHFWL010001150.1:0-249412 GCA_021292165.1 Shinisaurus crocodilurus
TACCCTAACCTAACCCTAACCCCTAAAACCTAAACGAACCTAACCACCCTAAACCCTAACCAACCCTAACCCTAACCCTAACCCTAACCCTAACCCTAACCCTAACACTAACCCTAACCCTAACCCTAACCCTAACCCTAACCCTAACCCTAACCCTAACCAAACCCAAAACTAACCCTAACCCTAACCCTAAACCCTAACCCTAACCCAAACCCTAAACCCTAACCCTAACCCTAACCCAAACCCAAACCCTAACCCTAACCCTAACCCTAACCCTAAACCCTAACCCTAACCCAAAACCCTAACCCTAACCCTAACCCTAACCCTAAACCCCTAAACCCTAACCCTAACCCAACCCTAAACCCTAAAAACCCAACCCTAACCCTAACCCTAACCTAACCCTAACCCTAACCCTAACCCTAACCCTAACCCTAACCCTAACCCTAACCCCTAACCCTAACCCTAACCCTAACCCTAACCCTAACCCTAACCCTAAACCCTAACCCTAACCCTAACCCTAACCCTAACCCTAACCCTAACCCTAATCCCGATTTTGTGGGAAGTGGCTGCATGTACTGGAAGCTCCTGCTGACAGACATAAAAAACGCCCACAAACCCCAAAAAATCGAAGGATGCTGAGACCCCTTATGTAGGGGTTGTCAGAGAGAACATTGGGGAACCCCCCAGTACTGGAATGGAGCCTGGGACCCCAAAGGATCTGGAGAAAATCACTGAAGAAGGACATGCCCCCCACCAACTTCAACAACAAGCTGAAGAAGAGATGGCTTCTAACAGTGAGTGTTTGCTGGAAAAAGCAGGGGTGATTTCTGATCCAGTGCAACTTGGAGAGCAAATTCTGAAAGAAGGGGCAGATGGGGGAGACCCTAAAGAGTTCCCTGATATAGGAATGGACACTGGGACCCCAATAGTTTTGGAGGAAAAGTTGGGGGAACAAGCTGCCCCCAGCACAAAGTCACAGAATGAATCAGCAAAAGAGGCTGTGCAAACAGTAACTATGCAAACAAGAATGCAGCTGTTTTTGCAGGGGGGAGGAAGACCCCCCCAAACTTTGAATACAGGTCTTGGGAGAGGGGACACTGAGGAGTCACCCAGACCTGAAGAGGAAGTGGGGACCCCAGTAGTTCCCCCAAAAAACACTGCAGAAGGAGGTGCCCCTAGCACAATTTTTCAAAGGGAGCTGGCTGCACAGACAGCTTTGCAAAGGGAAGAAACCATGGAAACAGAGATTGTTTTGCAAACACAGGCAGCTCAGCCAGCAAGGCTGTTTACACAACAAAGGCTGCAGGCTCAGCAGCATGAGACTTTATCCCTAGAGGACTGCAGGAAAGAGTTAGATCAGATGGAAGAAGCCTGGCATGATGCTGTGCAAAAGGAGGCTTGTGTTGAAATTGACATGCAAAATGCAAATACTCAGAAAGAGCAGGAAAGCCATAGGGAAAAATTGACTCAATTGCAGCTTAATAGCAGTCAGATTGAAAAGAGATATAAAGACATAATGGACTTATTACCTTTAGAGGAACAGAGGCAAAGAGGTTTACAGATCCATGAGGGAGAGTACAGATCAAGTAGGGCATTTACAAGTGTACAGACTCCTTCAGAAAGCCCAAACCCAGACATTGTGGGAAATGTGGAAAGGACTGAAAATAGATCTTCAGGGGGCTTGAAGAGGCTTGATAGAAGATGGCATTCCCTTTCTCACACAATTTTAGTCTCTGAATTGGAAGACAATATTCGTGACAGATCCCCATTAAAGCCTAGACGAGAGGAATTTTTGGAGGATCGGGATTGTTTTATTGTAGAATCGACCCCCCCTGAATCTGCTCAATATCTCTCGCTGCCCCCATCACACAATGTGGGCTCAGAGGTAATTACTGAACCGGAAAATCCTCTTATCTCTGAAGGCACATCAGTGGAAGGTATCAGTGCTCTGGTAGAACAAGATATACTTCCACGGGCTGATTCAGATTCGTCAACTGATGAGGAGGAGACAGATGAAAGTGACATGGACTGTATAGTGAAGGGGGTGCGCAGAAAGAGACAGTTTCCTCAGTCTTCTGATGAGGAAATACATTCTGATTTTTTGGTGAGTGCTTTTGACACAGATTTTCAGAGTGAAGGAGAAGTGTCAATGCCTCAGGATTCAGAGGCCTCGGATTCTACTGTGGAAAAGAGGAGGACCAGAGAGTATATGATCACCAAGAACTGGACAGAAATCCTTCATACTAAGATAAATCAGGTCAGTGAGATTATATTACCCAAAGAGATGGACAAGGCTGATATGTTGAAACTGTGGGGATACATAGTGGCACATTTGGCCTTTCCAACAATAAAGACTTGTGATTTGACTAAATATGCTCAATATAAGATATGGGAACATCTCAATAAGACAAAAAAGATTTTGATACATATTATGGCTGGGTTGGAAGTAGCGGAAGCTAAGAAACAGAAGCAGAAAGCTTTTACAAAATCTTTGGCTTTCCAAGCTACTTTTAGACTTCTTCTGGCACGAAAACCCAGAAAAATTGCAACTCAGCCTTCGGACTGGTTGGAAGAAAAGAATATGGTGAAAATCATCCAAGACATCAAGAGAAATTGGGATGTGGCTCCAAAAGACCAAGCTCCACCCTTTTGGGAACGGCTAGATGATACGTCCAGCATGATGACGCAAGAGAGACTCAGAGAATGGCTGGATCAAATGATCACGACGCTACAACACCGGATAAAGATGCTAAAACAGAGACGAGAGGAACAGTTGACAACTCCAAAAGTGACTCCGGAGCCGAGCAGAGCGGGACGTCGGCTCAGGAAAGGTGTGCGGACTCCAAAAGTTCAGACGGCCGGAGAGGACGCTGCACCGGGGAAGGTGGGGATAGAAGAAGGGGAGGGGGGACGACGGGAGGCCGTTAAAGGGGGAGGAGATGAGGGGGAGGAAGAGGAGATACAAAGTGAGAGCAGTTCGGAACAGGAGACGCCAGAGACGGTAAAAAAGAGACCCCGGTTAACGATCCCATGGAGTGAAAGGGTGGGGTCGGACTCCAATGTGGAGGACGGAAACGTAGGACGAGAGACCGGCCTTTTGGGGTTACCTCTACTGTTAGTGCGCTAGAGGTTCAAACGCCAGGGAGTGGAGATTTTGCAAACAGGGTAAGACAGAGACAAAAAAAATTTCTCTCGGATATGGAATTAGGGGCTAGACCTAAGACTGGACAACGGGGGACGGACCGTGTAGAGGATGCACGGCAAAAAGAGGTTTCCGTAAGTGCAAGCTCTTTGAGCACACCACAGGGAGAAAGACAACACGCATCTTCACCGCCGGGATTGACACCGATGGGTGTCTCTCCCGAAGGGGAACGTGCACAAAAAACCCAGGAACAACCCAGAGCTAGAACTTATGCAGACATGGCCAATGAACACAGGAACAGAGGTGTTCCGAGATCAGGTGCGGGATTTTTCATGGGGGAAGGTTTCGAGGAAACAGAAGAGGCTTATTTACAACAATTCTTAGAACAAGCCTCAGATAGTAGGGACCCCAGGAAAAGATTTGTGGTTCGCTTCCGATACGTCGGGTCGGACCCACAGAGAGAAACCCGGGCGTATTTGACCAAGATGCTTTTGAGAGATGCTATGGAATTCAATAGAGAAGATGTAGTGGCGGTGATTCAACTACCAGGGTCTAAGGAGACCGATATTTGCCTGGCCTCAGAGAGGGCTTATCGGAGATTTTGGACGCAGTGTAGGGCGGCGCAAAAGGCAAATCCGACACTGTTGGAAGGATTTGAGGTGGTTCCCCTTTTTAGGGGAGACACCAAAGTCCTAACGATCATACTTCGAACCACCACCATACCGGAAGAAGATGTAGCTCGGTGGGTTTCGAGGTACGCCACGATTCTTGTTGGCCCGAATAAGAATATCGATACGGAGGGGTTTTGGACTGCCGAGTACCGTTGTGTAGTTTCTTTTAAGGATGAAAATCCAGATTATAGGTATGGGAAGATCCCAAAATATTTTTTCTTGGGCTCGGAACGGGGTATTACTAGATACAGTGGACAACCCCCCGCCTGCTATCATTGTGGGTCATATGAACATAGGAGGAGGACATGTACGACAGCTTTGTGTTCACGCTGTGGCAGTAGGGGACACCCGACAGCCTCATGTCAGCGGGGTATTCGATGCAACCTATGTGAAGAACTGGGCCATACCTATTTCTGGTGCCCCCAGGCATATTATAACCGTCAGGATGCAGACAGGTTAGATAAGGCCACGAAAAGGGCACAAACAGGTCGAGATAGAGCCAGGGCGAGAGGAGGGAAGGGAACTGACAATGAAGGTTCGACCCAAAGAGAGCGGGGTGGGCAAGAGGAAACGACTACGGAGGCAGGACGGCCAAACGTACCTAGGGAACAGGAGGGGCCGCAAGGACGCGGTGGCCGATCCTCACAACACGACCCTCGGGGATGGGAAGTAGTCAATCGGCAGAGGGGTGGAAAACCTTCTACAGACAGTCAAACAGCAGGTTCGAGAACCATTGTCGATTTATTGTCTGACTCAAATCGATTCCATCTCCTGCGAGAGGGTGAGAATGTCGATACAGGGGTAAGATTGGAGGAAAAAAATACAGAGGTTTCAGATAGGGAGTTACAGAGCGTAGCAGAGGATCTTGAAAGGAGGGAAAGGGAGAGAAGCATGATGGGAGAGGTTTCTGAAAAAGATATGGCTGACCGGTTAAAGGAAACTGAGAGTAGACAGGAACCATCTTCAGTAAAAAGAGGAGGAGGGAAATCTCCACCAAAAGAACAGAGGTCACAAAAGAAAAAGAAAGAGAGGAAGAGAGACAGAGAGTCACTCCTACGGGAGCAAACCTCTGTGTCAGTAAGCATGGAAACATCAGTGTCGCAGGAACTAGAAGTGCAGCCACAGACAGAGGTTCAATTAGAGTCACAGGACACGGGAATCCAGTCACGTATAAGACTAGAGGCTCAAGAAGAAGTATCAATTTTACCCCTTCCCTCCTCCCCTGATCCCATCCCAGAAACCCCTCCGACCGACCAAACCCCAACACCCCCACCCTTAAATCCCCCATTACACCCACCCCCAGACCCACCCCCAGACACACCAAATTTACCCAATCCCATCCCCCAGGATAGTAGGACTACGCCTCGGGCCCCCCCTGAGGAGGTAGAAAGACTTTCAGAACACGAACACTAGGAAAGCTGATTGGAAAGAAGATTTTCTGTCAACTTGTTCATACAGTGTGACAAATGATTGTAGAAATTCATTTTAGGGTGGATTGATCTTATTTAGTTATATAATATATCTGTTTTTCGTCATTTAATTACTTAGTTAATTATATATTAGTGGTAACATATTTTAATAAGATAAGACCCCCAATTTATTTTACCTGACCTCATATATTAGAATCTATCATGGCAAATTTAAAAATTATATCCTGGAATGCAAATGGATTAAGATCTCAGAGGAGAATGGAAGAAATCATTCCACTCCTTGCCAAATTAAATCAGGATATTTATATTATACAAGAGACCCATTTTACGTGTGAGCAACAGAGAAGTCGAGCCCAAAGGCTATGGACCTCCGGACCATCTATCTGGTCATACGATGATGATTATACAGCAGGAATCGGGGTCCTTTTTCGCTCAAGAGACGATTTGGAGATAGATTTCGTCCTTGAAGCGGTTCCGGGAAGATTGGTTGTGATAGACTTCACCACAAAAGAGCTGTCAGGAGCAGGGGGAGTAGAACAGAGGGCATTTAGGATTTGTGGCATTTATGCACCCGTGCATGTCGCTCATAGAAAGAGGTTTTGGGGCCAGGTGAAAGACTTCTGTAACACTAGGAGGTGCCTTATCATCATCGGCGATTTTAACAATAGATCCAAAGTTTCAGATAGGAGCAATCCTATCGCGAAAGACCCAAAGCGGCAGCGGCCACGTATAAAGCCCTTACAGCCAGAGGAAAGGGAACTGGAAAGGTTTTTAATGGAGATGGAAGCTACAAGATAAGGCCTTATCAGTAGTTAACGGATTAGATTTTTTCCCGGTTGGTTGCAGGAAAGCATATATTAATAGTTATCCACCTTTGGACGGTGTACGTTATACATTCTATCATTCTAATTTTGCAAGTCGAATAGATAGGGTTAGAGCCCCACAATACTTAAAGGTGGAAAAGTGCAATATCATCATCACGCCTTGGTCCGACCACGGGATGTTACAGGTAAATTTTAGCGTGGGTCAAATTTATAACAAAGGAAAACCACTTTGGCGGCTTTCCAAAAAAGTTCTCGAGAAAGATGTATGCAAAACACTTGTAGCTACTACTTTGGGTTATATGATGACATTACGTGATCTATACGAGGGCGATCGAGTAAACTGGTGGGGACGATTGAAAAAGGAAGTGAGGGGGAGGTGTAGGAAGCAGGAGACGACTGCTTATTACAAGGAGACTAAGGACTATCACGAGGCCATTCATCAATTTTTAAAATGTCACGTCAAGGTTAGCAAAGGACTACCGTTTAATGCAAAAATCCTAGCCCGGGCACGAGACACGATTGCACGATATCAGCACAAACAAAGGGAGAAAAGATTAAGATACAAAAGTTTTAGAACGAAAGGTGCGATAGTAGATATTGATGAATGGGCAAAATCGAGAAACCCCAGGGTCCCCATTGAATTTAAAGGTTTAAGAAGACGAGAAGGTGAACCTATCAGTTTGCATCCAAAGGAAATGCTTCGGGTGATGGAGGAATTTTACGAAGGGCTTTTTGGGGAAAAAGATATTAGTTTAAGTCAAAGCAAGGAATTTTTTCATGGGATACCAAAGGAACAACTAGAGAGACTATATGAGGGATTGAATGAGCAAGAGGCCCAAGGGTTAGTGAAACCGGTTACAGAGGAAGAAGTGTTAGTGGCCATAAAACAAGGGAGAAGTAACTCCGCCCCAGGTCCTGATGGTCTGGGATGGTGTTTCTATAAACAATTTAAAAAGTGGCTCGCACAACCGTTGACGGAGGTTTATAACCAATATCTAACTCAGAACAGGATTATGGACTCATTTAACGAAGGCACGCTGATTTTTTTTCCTAAAAGAGGGGATTTGACTATTCCTATCAATTGGAGACCTATAGTCCTCACAAACGTAGACTATAGGATATTGACTAAAATATTGAATCGCCGGTTGGCTCAAGTAGCTGGTAAAATAGTGGTGCAAACCCAAACCAGTGCAGTCCCAGGTAGAACCATGGTCGATTCACTGTGTGCCTTTCGAGAAATTTTTCAGATGATCAAAAAAGGGCAATGGAGGGGATTTTTGCTTCAGTTGGACCAGGAAAAGGCTTTTGATAATGTTCACCACCCCTTCTTATGGGAGGCACTTCTATGGAAAGGGATCCCACCTGCTTTTGTTAATTATATCAAGCTTATTTATAGGAATGCTACGATAGTGCCGCAAGTGAACGGACACAGGGGCACCAAGATCCCGATAAAATCAGGAGTTCGACAGGGCTGCCCACTCAGCCCTCTATTATATGTTTTATGTTTAGACACGGTCTTATGTAAATTGGAGATAGAAAAAAGGATAACGGGTATACGCTTCCCTTTGAGGGGAACGCAAAATCAGGAAAGTAGGCTTTGTGACCGGTTAAAGTTGGTGGCTCATGCCGATGACATTTCATTGCTGATAAAGGATAAAAGGGAACTGGAAGAGGTAAAAAATGTTTTCGATGACTTTGGGAAAGCGTCGGGAGCCCGGTTAAATCAAGAAAAGAGTATAGTGATTTCATTTCATGTACACGAAGGAAAGATCAGTCAAGAACCGATGCGAGAAAAATTGAACCAAAATGAGAGGGAGGAAAGAGAAGAGAAGGTTGATCATATAAAATTATTAGGAATCTATTTCTCAGTGAAGCACGAAGGGTGGCACAAGAATTGGCAGGAGTGGTTAGATAGAGCAAAGGAAAAAATAGCTCAGTGGAGGAAATGGAGACTTAATATTTACCAAAAAGCAGTTTATGTAAAGATTTATTTACTCCCGGTCGCAGCAAACCTGGCGGTGGTTTATCCACCACCAGAATATATAATGAAAGAGGTGACTACGTGTCTCTTTACCTTTCTGTGGGGAATGAAGAACTTCCCATTGGCTAGGGCCATAGCACATCGACCCATACAACAAGGTGGTCTTGATTTTCCAGCGATCGGTCCAAAATTTCTATCTGTTTTTTTGAGTAATAATTTTGGTAAATGGGCTTTAGCAAAAAAGGATCAAACCAGAACACAATTCTGGATGGAGGTGTTTGAAAACAACTGGAGAACTAAGTCTTGGGCTAAGATTTGGTGGGATGAGGGAAGTTTCAATTACAAGGTGACACAAGATATGAAGGTGACTGGGCCTGATTATATGGTAGACATATACGGTTATATCAGAAAATGGAAAGTTCAGGCACAAGGCCTGCAAATACAGGGGTTGACAGTTGGACAGATGAAAAGGAATATGTATAGGGAAATTTTGGAGACGATCTTCTTTCGACCGCAGGTAGAGAAAGATAGGAACAAAACAGGCACCCCTATTTACCTGAGGGAGATCGAATACCCTATTGAGTATTTTAAGGATATCAGAATACCATATAAGTTGTGGGATATTAGATGGAGGGTTTTTCACAATGTTTACAATTTACAAGGGTGTAAACCGTGGTTGCCTCAAGAAGTACAAGCATGTGTAAGGCTTCATTGCCAAGCACATGCAATAAGGACTGGAGAGACACAGAAAGAGACTACGGAACATTTTATAAAAACTTGTCCGGCTTCACAGAAAACATGGGAAAAAATCTCACAAGCTTTGGACTGGCCTGACTTGTACAAGCAGAGCTGGGAGGACATTGCGTCGGGCAAAGAACCGCAAAAAGGACTGAATGGACCACGGAGAAAAAGGAAAAGGAAAAGAGGGTGGGGGCAAGAAAATGTGTCACCCAGAGAATTTTGGAAAGTGCCATGGACGACGGTACGATTAGTAAATTTGTATGTTTTGTTAGCACTCATGTTTCAACGACAGAGGGAAATTAAGACTCAAAATGTATTTAATGTTTCCATTTCGGTAAATTTCGTTTTGAAGCAAATTAAAGAAATATGTAATTATGAAAAAGAACGCCTACCCTCACATAAGTGGAGACGTTTATGGCCGTGGATGATGGAGACGGAGTCACCGATTACTTGAAGATGAGAATTAAAATGTATTAGAGATAGGAAGTTAGGAAAAATACTGTATTAGTTAGAAAGCAAAAATTAAGAACCGTTTGTGACGCGTTTTCGCGATCGGTTGTAAAAGTTGAAAAGTTATAGAAGTTGAAAATTAGTAGTATGTAATTATAAATAAAAAAACTCATTCCTAAAAAAAAAAACTCATTCCTAACCCTAACCCTAACTCTGATCTTGGTAGGGAGTGGCTGCATGTCCAGGGAGCTCCTGCCTGACAGAGTCTAAAACGAGAAAAAACCCAAAAAAACCGAAGGCTGCTGAGACCCCTAATGTAGGGGTTGTCAGAGAGAACATTGGGGAACCCCCCAGCACTGGAATGGAGCCTGGGACCCCAGAGGATTTGAAGAAAAAAGCTGAAGAAGGACATGTCCCCAGCCTGCTTCAGATACAAACTGCAAGAGAAAGGGCTGCTGACAGACAAGCTGCAGAAGAAAGGTTGGTGGATACTGAGTCTCTCCTAAAAAAAATAGAGAAGGAGAAGGAATGGATAGACCTTAAATGTGGACATTTAAAAAGGGGGGCAGCTGGGGGGGACCCTGAGAAGCTCCCTGATATAGGAATGGACACTGGGACCCCAATAGTTTTGCAGGAAAAGTTGGGGGAACAAGCTGCCCCCAGCACAAAGTCACAGAATGAATCAGCAAAAGAGACTGTGCAAACAGTAACTATGCAAACAAGAATGGAGCTGTTTTTGCAGGGGGGAGGAAGACCCCCCCAAACTTTGAATACAGGACTTGGGAGAGGGGACACTGAGGAGTCACCCAGACCTGAAAGGGAAGAGGGGACCCCAGTAGTTCCCCCAAAAAACACTTCAGAAGCAGGTGCCCCTAGTACAGTTTTTCAAGGGGAGCTGGCTGCACAGACAGTTTTGCAAAGGGAAGAAACCATGGAAACAGAGCTTGTTTTGCAAACACAGGCAGCTCAGCCAGCAAGGCTGTTTACACAACAAAGGCTGCAGGCTCAGCAGCATGAGACTCTATCCCTAGAGGACTGCAGGAAACAGTTAGATCAGATGGAAGAATCCTGGCATGATGTGGTGCAAATGGAGGCTTGTGTTGAAATTGACATACTAAATGCAAACTCTCAGAAAGAGCTGGAAATGCATAAGGAAAACTTGACCCAATTGCAGCTTACTAGCAGACAGATTGAAAAGAGATATAAAGACATAATGGACTTATTACCTTTAGAGGAACAGAGGCAAAGAGGCTTTCAGATCCATGAGGGAGAGCACAGACAGAGCAGGGCAGTTACAAGTGCACAGACCCCTTCAGAAATCATAAACCCAGATAATTTGGGGAATGTGGAAAGGACTGAAAAGAGATCTTCAGGGGGTTTGCAGAGGCTTGACAGAAGAAGGCACTCTCTGTCTCAAGCATTTTTGGTCTCTGAATGCGAAGATAATATTCGTGACAGATCCCCTATAAAGCCTACACGTGAGGAACATTTAAGAACCCCGATACAACGGGACATGCTCACACTGGCTAAATTAGGTTTAGGTCCATTGACAGATTACGAGGAGACGGATGAGAGTGATATGGACTATACGTCAAAAGAGGAGGGGAGCCGGGGAACACCCCCCCAATCTTCTGATGAAGAAATAAATTCTGATTTTTTGGTGAGTGCCTTTGACACAGATTTTCAGAGTGAGGGAGAATCGTCCATGCCCCAGGGCTCGGAAGCATCGGACTCTACCGGAGAGAAGGGAAAGACCAGAGAGTATATGATTACCAAGAATTGGACGGAAATCCTTCATACCAAGATAAACCAGGTCAGTGATATTATCTTACCCAAAGAACTGGGCAAAAACGATATGTTGAAACTGTGGGGATATATCGTGGCCCACTTGGCCTTTCCGACGATACAGACTTATAATTTGAGCAAATATGCCCAATATAAAGTATGGGATTATCTAGATAAGACTCAAAAACATTTGAAGGACATTATGGCCGGGTTGGAGGTGCCCACGACGAAGAAACACCAGCAGAAAGCATTTGCAAAGTCTTTAGCCGTCCAGGCTACTTTTAGACTACTCGTGGCACGTAAACCTAGAAAAATAGTCGCCAAGTCTCTGGATTGGTTGGACGAAAAGAATATGGTGAAATCCATTCAGGAGATTAAAAGGAATTGGGAGGTGGCTTCGAAAGATCAGACCCCACCCTTTTGGGAACGATTGGACGACAGGTCCAGTATGATGACACGGGAGAGACTGATAGAATGGCTGGATCGAATGATCACGACGCTTCAGCATCGGATAAAGATGCTGAAACAGAGGCAAGAGGAACAGATGACGGCGGCGGCGAAGGTGACTCCGGAGCCGAGCGGAGTGGGACGCCGGACCAGGAAGACTACGGGGACTCCGAAAGTTCAGGCGGCCGAAAAAGACGCTGTACGGGGGAAGGTGGGTGGACAAGGAGGGGAGAAGGGACAACGGGAGGGAAGGGATGAGGGGGAGGAAGAGGGGCCAGAAACCGAGAGCAGTTCGGAACAGGAGACGCCGGAGACGGTAAAAAAGAGACCCCGGCTGACGATTCCGTGGAGTGAAAGGGTGGGGTCGGACTCCAATGTGGAGGATGGAAATGTGGGACGAGGGATTGGGTCTTTTGGGTCTACCGCTACCGTTAGCACGCTAGAGACCTGCGATGCCGGGGGGTGGAGAATTTGCCAGCAGGGTAAGACAGAGACAGCAAAAATTTCTCTCTGATATCGAAATGGGGGCCAGACCTAAGACGGGACAAGGGGGGACAGACCGTGTAGAGGACGCACGACAGAAAGAGGTGCCGGTGAGTACAAATCTTTTGCATTCACCGGGAACGGAAGGGCGACGTGACTCATCCCCGTTGGGAGTTACGCCGATGGGCGACTCTCCCGATGGGGAACGGGCACGAGATGGTCAAGAACGACCCAGGGCGAAGACTTACGCAGACATGGCCAACCAGCACAGGGGCAGAGATGCACCGGGATCGGGTGCGGGGTTTTCCATGGGGGAAGCTTTTTGGGAAGCTGAGGAATTTCATTTGGAACAATTTATGAAACACGCTTCGGAGAGTAGGGATCCCAGGAAAAGATTCGTGGTTCGTTTCCGATACGTCGGGACGGACCCGCAGAGAGAAACCCGGGCGTACCTAACTAAGATGCTTTTGAGGGATGCTATGGATTTTAACAAAGACGATGTAGTGGCGGTGATCCAACTGCCGGGGTCTAAAGAGACCGATATATGCTTGGCCTCGGAGAGGGCGTATCGGAATTTCTGGAAGCAGTGTAGGGAGGCGCAGAAGGCAAATCCGAACCTGTTGGAAGGATTTCAGGTGGTCCCCCTTTTCAGGGGAGACACCAAAGTCCTGACGATCATTCTCCGAACGACCACTATACCCGAGGAAGATATAGCACGTTGGGTTTCGCGGTATGCCACGATTCTCGTAGGGCCGACCAAGAACATCGATACGGAGGGGTTCTGGACCGCAGAATACCGATGCGTAGTTTCTTTTAAGGAAAAAAATCCAGATCAGAGGTTTGGGAAGATCCCAAAATATTTTTTTCTGGGGTCGGAACGTGGAATTACCAGATACAGTGGCCAGCCTCCCGCCTGCTTCCACTGTGGCTCTTACGAGCATAGGAGGAGGACGTGTACGACGGCCCTCTGTTCACGTTGTGGTAGTAGGGGACACCCGACGGCTTCCTGTCAGCGGGGTATTCGATGTAACCTATGTGAAGAATTGGGCCACACCTATTTCTGGTGCCCCCAGGCATATTATAACCGCCACGATGCGGAGAGGTTTGATGAGGCCATGAGGAGGGCGCAGACGGGTAGAGATAGGGTCAGGGCGAGAGAAGAGAAGGAAATGGGGAAGACAGACTCGACCCAAGGAGAGGGTGG
This sequence comes from Shinisaurus crocodilurus, assembly GCA_021292165.1. Classification (NCBI taxonomy): domain Eukaryota; kingdom Metazoa; phylum Chordata; class Lepidosauria; order Squamata; family Shinisauridae; genus Shinisaurus; species Shinisaurus crocodilurus. The sequence continues at coordinate 13,159 of JAHFWL010001150.1, forward strand.
TGGACAGCCGTCACGGGATGAGACTCAGGAATGGCAGGTAGTGAACCGACAGCGGGGAGGGAAAAATTCCGGGAAAAGTCAACGGGCGAGTACGAGAACCGCTGAAAGCCAGTCATCGGGTTCGAATCGTTTTCAGGCTCTGAGTGGAGAAGCGGAGGTGGAGGTGGAGGTTGGAGTGGAGGAGAGTGTAGAGGTAACTGACAGGGAGTTGCGGTACGTGGCGGAGGAAATTGAGACGGGGGTTAGGATGAGAGATGTGATGGGTGAAGTGGAAGGTGTGGGGAACACACCACCGAGAGATCAGAGAATACGTAAGAAAAAGAAGGAGAGAAAGAGAGACAAACAGTCACCCTCACAGGAACAAACATTGTTATTAGAAAGCATGGAAATACCAGTATCACATGAAGTAGAGGTGCAATCACGAGTACAGGTTCAACAGGAAACGGTCACGATCTTAGATCAAAGTTCTGAGCCAGGGAGTACAGAAATATCAAGGGTGCAAGAGTTGGGTATCCAGTCACGATTCGAGGCTCGGGAAGAAGCACTAACGTTGTCCTCTACCTCTTCCCCCATATTTGTAATCCCTTCTCCTGTCCCAATCCCTTTGCCCCCACCTTTAAATCCCCCATCTGACCCACCCCCAGATGCCCCTAACTTACCTTCTCCTATCCAATAGGAAAGTATGACTACACCTCAGTCTTACCTGAGGGGGTAGAAAGTTTTTCAGGAAGGAATAGTGGGAAAGTTGACTTGAAATATGGTATTGACCAATTGGTTTATTTCGTATTCTATTTTATGATACCACAATGATTCAAAGTAATTAAATTTATTGCTTATAACATTAAAACATTATAACATTGTTTGAATTTAGTAAAATTTAGTAAAATTTGGTAAAATTTAGTAAAACTAAATAAAGTTTAAATAAAGTTTAAATAAAGTTTAAATAAAGTTTAAAGATTAATAATATATATATATATATATATGTAGAAAATATGTAAGAAATATGTAAGAAATATGTAAGAAATATGTAAAAAGCTAATTGTGAAAAAGACACCGAGGACAAAAGATGACAAAGGATGACAAAGGACGCCGTCGAAGGTGGATCATGGAGATGGAGTTATCGACTATTTGAAGATGACTATTTGAAGATGAGAAAGGAAACTAAAATGTATTAGTGATAGGAAGTTAGGAAAATTGTTGTATTAGTAAGAGAATAAAGACAGAGAACCGTTATGTGACGCGTTTTCGCGATCGGGTGTAAACTGAAACCAAGTTGTAAACTGAAACCAAGTAGTATGACAGTTTTTAATAAAAAACTCATTCCTAAAAAAATCATTCCTAACCCTAACCCTAACCCTAACCCTAACCCAAACCCTAACCCTAACCCTAACCCTAACCCTAACCCTAACCCTAACCCTAACCCTAACTCTGATCTTGGTAGGGAGTGGCTGCATGTCCAGGGAGCTCCTGCCTGACAGAGTTTAAAACGAAAAAAAACCCCAAAAAACCGAAGGCTGCTGAGACCCCTAATGTAGGGGTTGTCAGAGAGAACATTGGGGAACCCCCCAGCACTGGAATGGACCCTGGGACCCCAGAGGATTTGAAGAAAAAAGCTGCAGAAGGACATGTCCCCAGCCAGCTTCAGACACAAGCTGCAAGAGAAAGCGCTGCTGAGAGACAAGCTGAAGCAAAAAGGTTGGGACTCTGACTGAGTTTTTATCTAAAAAATGCAGGGGATAAAAGGATAGACCATAATTGGATTTAAAAAGGGGGCAGTGGGGGGGACCCTAAGAAGCTCCCTGATATAAGAAGGACCCTGGGACCCCAAAGTTTTGGAGGAAGACTGGGGAACAGCTGCCCCCAGCACACAGCACAGAAGAAGCAAGAGAGGCTGTCAAACAGAAAGTATGCAAAAACGGAGCTCTTCCTCAGGGGGGGGAGTAACCCCCAGAAATTAAATACAGGACTTGGGAGAGGGGACACTGAGGAGTCACCCAGACCTGAAAGGGAAGAGGGGACCCCAGTAGTTCCCCCAAAAAACACTTTAGAAGCAGGTGCCCCCAGTACAGTTTTTCAAGGGGAGCTGGCTGCACAGACAGTTTTGCAAAGGGAAGAAACCATGGAAACGGAGCTTGTTTTGCAAACACAGGCAGCTCAGCCAGCAAGGCTGTTTACACAACAAAGGCTGCAGGCTCAGCAGCATGAGACTCTATCTCTAGAGGACTGTAGGAAAGAGTTAGATCAGATGGAAGAAGCCTGGCATGATGCTGTGCAAAAGGAGGCTTGTGTTGAAATTGACATACAGAATGCAAACACTCAGAAAGAGCAGGAGAACCATAAGGAAAAATTGGCTCAATTGCAGCTTAATAGCAGCCAGATTGAAAAGAGATATAAAGACATAATGGACTTATTACCTTTAGAGGAACAGAGGCAAAGAGGTTTACAGATCCATGAGGGAGAGCACAGACAAAGCAGGGCAGATACAAGTGCACAGAATCCTTCAGAAATCATAAACCCAGATATTTTAGGGGATGTGGAAAGGATTGAAAAGAGATCTTCAGGGGGTTTGCAGAGGCTTGACAGAAGAAGGCACTCTCTGTCTCACGCATTTTTGGGCCCTGAAGGTGAAGATAATATTCGTGACAGATCCCCTATAAAGCCTACACGTGAGGAACATTTTAGGGAACGGGACTGCTCTGTGGTAGAATCAAGCACTCCTGTAGTTGTTCATGCTTCCCCGCTATTGATTTTACCAAAAGTGGGTTCAGAGGCTATTATTGAACAGGAACACCCGTCCATCTCCGGAGGCACACTAGGGGCAGAAGTCAGCATTCCAGCATTTCAGCATCCCAGCACCCCGGTACCCCATCATCTTAGTATCTCAACATTGCAGCACTCTGACACCTTAACATCTCAGCACGCTGATACTTCAGCCCCACAACTTTTAAGAACCCCGATACAACGGGACATGCTTAAATTGGCTAAATTAGGTTTAGGTCCATCGACAGACCACGAGGAGACGGACGAGAGTGATGAGAGTGATATGGACTATACGTTAAAAGGGGAGGGGAGCAGAGGAAAAACCCCTCAATCTTCTGATGAAGAAATAAATTCTGATTTTTTGGTGAGTGCCTTTGACACAGATTTTCAGAGTGAGGGAGAAACGTCCATGCCTCAGGGCTCGGAAGCCTCGGACTCCACTGGGGAGAAGGGAAAGACCAGAGAGTATATGATAACCAAGAACTGGACGGAAATCCTTCATACCAAGATTTAACCAGGTCAGTGATATTATCTTACCCAAAGAACTGGGCAAAAACGATATGTTGAAACTGTGGGGATATATCGTGGCACACTTGGCCTTTCCGACGATACAGACTTATAATTTGAGCAAATATGCCCAATATAAAGTATGGGATTATCTAGATAAGACTCAAAAACATTTGAAGGACATTATGGCCGGGTTGGAGGTGCCTACGACTAGGAAACACCAGCAGAAAGCATTTGCAAAGTCTCTAGCCGTCCAGGCTACTTTTAGACTACTCGTGGCACGTAAACCTAGAAAAATAGTCGCCAAGTCTCTGGATTGGTTGGACGAAAAGAATATGGTGAAATCCATTCAGGAGATTAAGAGGAATTGGGAGGTGGCTTCGAAAGATCAGACCCCACCCTTTTGGGAACGATTGGACGACAGGTCCAGTATGATGACACGGGAGAGACTGATAGAATGGCTGGATCGAATGATCACGACGCTTCAGCATCGGATAAAGATGCTGAAACAGAGGCAAGAGGAACAGATGGCGGCGGCGGCGAAGGTGACTCCGGAGCCGAGCGGAGTGGGACGCCGGACCAGGAAGACTACGGGGACTCCGAAAGTTCAGGCGGCTGAAAAAGACGCTGTACGGGGGAAGGTGGGTGGACAAGGAGGGGAGAAGGGACAACGGGAGGGAAGGGATAAGGGGGAGGAAGAGGTGTTAGAAAGCGAGAGCAGTTCGGAACAGGAGACGCCGGAGACGGTAAAAAAGAGACCCCGGTTGACGATTCCGTGGAGTGAAAGGGTGGGATCGGACTCCAATGTGGAGGATGGAAATGTGGGACGAGGGATTGGGTCTTTTGGGTCTACCACTACCGTTAGCACGCTAGAGACTGCGATGCCGGGGGGTGGAGAATTTGCCAGCAGGGTAAGACAGAGACAGCAAAAATTTCTCTCTGATATCGAAATGGGGGCCAGACCTAAGACGGGACAAGGGGGGACGGACCGTGTAGAGGACGCACGACAGAAAGAGGTGCCGGTGAGTACAAATCCTTTGCATTCACCGGGAACGGAAGGGCGACGTGACTCATCCCCGTTGGGAGTTACGCCGATGGGCGACTCTCCCGATGGGGAACGGGCACGAGATGGTCAGGAACGACCCAGGGTGAAGACTTACGCAGACATGGCCAACCAGCACAGGGGCAGAGATGCACCGGGATCGGGTGCGGGGGTTTCCATGGGGGAAGCTTTTTGGGAAGCTGAGGAATTTTATTTGGAACAATTTATGAAACACGCTTCGGAGAGTAGGGATCCTAGGCAAAGATTTGTGGTTCGTTTCCGATACGTCGGGACGGACCCGCAGAGAGAAACTCGGGCGTACCTGACTAAGATGCTTTTGAGGGATGCTATGGATTTTAACAAAGAGGATGTAGTGGCGGTGATCCAACTGCCGGGGTCTAAAGAGACCGATATATGCTTGGCCTCGGAGAGGGCGTATCGGAATTTCTGGAAGCAGTGTAGGGAGGCGCAGAAGGCAAATCCGAACTTGTTGGAAGGATTTCAGGTGGTCCCCCTTTTCAGGGGAGACACCAAAGTCCTGACGATCATTCTCCGAACGACTACTATACCCGAGGAAGATGTAGCACGTTGGGTTTCGCGGTACGCCACGATTCTCGTAGGGCCGACTAAGAACATCGATACGGAGGGGTTTTGGACCGCAGAATACCGATGCGTAGTTTCTTTTAAGGAAAAAAATCCAGATCATAGGTTTGGGAAGATCCCAAAATATTTTTTTCTGGGGTCGGAACGTGGTATTACCAGATACAGTGGCCAGCCTCCCGCCTGTTTCCACTGTGGCTCTTACGAGCATAGGAGGAGGACGTGTACGACGGCCCTCTGTTCACGTTGTGGTAGTAGGGGACACCCGACGGCTTCCTGTCAGCGGGGTATTCGATGTAACCTATGTGAAGAATTGGGCCACACCTATTTCTGGTGCCCCCAGGCATATTATAACCGCCACGATGCGGAGAGGTTTGATGAGGCCATGAGGAGGGCGCAGACGGGTAGAGATAGGGCCAGGGCGAGAGAAGAGAAGGAAATGGGGAAGACAGACTCGACCCAAGGAGAGGGTGGTGGACAGCCGTCACGGGATGAGACTCAGGAATGGCAGGTAGTGAACCGACAGCGGGGAGGGAAAAATTCCGGGAAGAGTCAACGGGCGAGTACGAGAACCGCTGAAAGCCAGTCATCGGGTTCGAATCGTTTTCAGGCCCTGAGTGGAGAAGCGGAGGTGGAGGTGGAGGTTGGAGTGGAGGAGAGTGTAGAGGTAACTGACAGGGAGTTGCGGTACGTGGCGGAGGAACTTGAGACGGGGGTTAGGATGAGAGATGTGATGGGTGAGGTGGAAGGTGCGGGGAACTCACCACCGAGAGATCAGAGAATACGTAAGAAAAAGAAGGAGAGAAAGAGAGACAAACAGTCACTCTCACAGGAGCAAACACCGGTATTAGAAAGCATGGAAATTCCAGTATCACATGAAGTAGAGGTGCAATCGCGAGTACAGGTTCAACGGGAAACGGTTACGATCTTAGATCAAAGTTCTGAGCCAGGGAGTACAGAAATATCAAGGGTGCAAGAGTTGGGTATCCAGTCACGATTGGAGGCTCGGGAAGAAACACTAACGTTGTCCTCTACCTCTTCCCCCATATTTGTAATCCCTTCTCCTGTCCCAATTCCTTTGCCCCCACCTTTAAATCCCCCATCTGACCCACCCCCAGATGCCCCTAATTTATCTTCTCCTACCCAATAGATTAGTATGACTACACCTCAGCCTTACCTGAGGGGGTAGAAAGTTTTTCAGGAAGGAATAGTGGAAAAGTTGATTTGAAATATGGTGTTAACCAATTGGTTTATTTCATATTCTATTTCGTATTCTATTTTATGAGACCACAATGATTTAAAGTAATTAAATTTATTGCTTATAACATTAAAACATTATAACATTGTTTGAATTTAGTAAAATTTAGTAAAATTTAGTAAAATTTAGTAAAATTAAATAAAGTTTAAATAAAGTTTAAATAAAGTTTAAAGATTAATAATATATATATATATATATATATGTAAGAAATATGTAAGAAATATGTAAAAAGCTAATTGTGAAAAGGACACCGAGGACAAAAGATGACAAAGGATGACAAAGTACGCCGTCGAAGGTGGATCATGGAGATGGAGTTATCGACTATTTGAAGATGACTATTTGAAGATGAGAAAGGAAACTAAAATGTATTAGTGATAGGAAGTTAGGAAAATTGTTGTATTAGTAAGAGAATAAAGACAGAGAACCGTTTTGTGACGCGTTTTGCGATCGGGTGTAAACTGAAACCAAATTGTAAACTGAAACCAAGTAGTATGAGTTTACATTAATAAAAAACTCATTCCAAAAAAAAAAAAAAAAACTCATTCTCTAACCCAACCCTAACCCTAACCCTAACCTAACCCCTAACCCTAACCCTAACCCTAACCCTAACCCTAACTCTGATCTTGGTAGGGAGTGGCTGCATGTCCAGGGAGCTCCTGCTGAGAGTTTAAAACGAGGAAAAAACCCAAAAAACTGAAGGCTGCTGAGCCCCTAATGTAGGGGTTGTCAGAGAGAACATTGGGGAACCCCCAGCACTGGAATGGACCTGGGACCCCAAGGATTTGAAGAGAAAAAAGCTGAAGAAGGACATGTCCCCAGCCAGCTTCAGATACAAACTGCAAGAGAAAGGGCTGCTGACAGACAAGCTGCAGAAGAAAGGTTGGTGGATACTGAGTCTCTCCTAAAAAAAATAGAGAAGGAGAAGGAATGGATAGACCTTAAATGTGGACATTTAAAAAAGGGGGCAGCTGGGGGGGACCCTAAGAAGCTCCCTGATATAAGAAAGGACCCTGGGACCCAAAGGGTTTTGGAGGAAAAACTGGGGGAACAAGCTCCCCCCAGCACACAGTCACAGAAGAAAGCAGGGGCAGAGGCTGCTCAAACAGAAACTGGGCAAGCAAAAACGGAGCTCTCTCCTCAAGGGGGGGGGAGCAACCCCCAGAAATTAAATACAGGACTTGGTAGAGGGGACACTGAGGAGTCACCCAGACCTGAAAGGGAAGTGGGGACCCCAGTAGTTCCCCAAAAAAACACTTCAGAAGCAGGTGCCCCTAGTACAGTTTTTCAAGGGGAGCTGGCTGCACAGACAGCTTTGCAAAGGGAAGAAACCATGGAAACGGAACTTGTTTTGCAAACACAGGCAGCTCAGCCAGCAAGTTTGTTGACAAAACAAAGGCTGCAGGCTCAGCAGCATGAGATTTCAGCCTTAGAGCACTGTAGGAAAGAGTTAGATGAGATGGAAGAAGCCTGGCATGATATTGTGCAAAAGGAGGCTTGTCTTGAAATTGACATACAGAATGCAAACACCCAGAAAGAGAAGGAGAGGCATAAGGAGGAACTGGCATATTTGCAACTTATGAGTAGCCAGATTGAAAAGATATATAAAGAAACAATGGAATTATTACCTTTAGAGGAACAGAGGCAAAGAGGCTTACACATCCATGAGGGAGACCACAGACAGAGCAAGCCAGTTAAAAGTTTACAGACTCTTTTAGAGATCGTGAACCCAGATAATTCGGGGAAGATGGAAAGCACTGAAAAGAGATCTTCAGGGGGTTTGCAGAGGCTGGACAGAAGAAGGCATTCTCTGTCTCACACAATGTTGGTCTCTGAAGGTGAAGATAATATTCGTGACAGATCCCCTATAAAGCCTGCACGTGAGGAACATTTTAGGGACCAAGATTGCTTTGTAGTAGAATCAAGCACCCCTGTGGTCGCTCATGCTTCCCCGCTATTGATTTCATCAAAAGTGGGATCAGAGGCTATTATTGAACAGGTACACTCTGACTTTCCCGCTTCCCAACTTTTAAGCACGCCTAAACAACGGGACACGTTTTTGCTGGCTAAATCAGGTTTAGGTTTATCGACAGATCAAGAAGAGACGGATGAGAGTGATACGGACCATAGTTTAAAGGGGGAAGGGAGGCGGGGGAAATCCCCACAATCTTCCGATGAAGAAATAAACTCCGATTTCTTGGTGAGTGCCTTTGACACAGATTTTCAGAGCGAGGGAGAATCGTCCATGCATCAGGGCACGGAAGCTTCGGACTCTACTGGAGAGAAGGGAAAGACCAGAGAGTATATGATTACCAAGAACTGGACGGAAATTCTTCATACCAAGATAAACCAGGTCAGTGATATTATCTTACCCAAAGAACTGGGCAAAAACGATATGTTGAAACTGTGGGGATATATCGTGGCACACTTGGCCTTTCCGACGATACAGACTTATAATTTGAGCAAATATGCCCAATATAAAGTATGGGATTATCTAGATAAGACTCAAAAATATTTGAAGGACATTATGGCTGGGTTGGAGGTGTCTACGACTAAGAAACACCAGCAGAAAGCTTTTGTAAAGTCACTAGCCGTCCAGGCTACTTTTAGACTACTTGTGGCACGTAAACCTAGAAAAATAGTCATCGAGTCTCTGGATTGGTTGGAAGAAAAGAATATGGTGAAAACCATCCAGGAGATCAAGAGGAATTGGGAGGTGGCTCCGAAAGATCTGACCCCTCCCTTTTGGGAACGATTGGACGACAGGTCCAGTATGATGACACGGGAGAGACTGATAGAATGGCTGGATCGAATGATCACATCGCTTCAGCATCGGATAAAGATGCTGAAACAGAGGCAAGAGGAACAGATGACGGCGGCGAGGGTGACTCCCGAGTCGAGTGGAGTGGGACGCCGGACCAGGAAGACTATGGGGACTCCGAAAGTGCAGGCGGCCGGAAAAGATGCTGTACAAGGGAAGGTGGGTGGACAAGGAGGGGGGAAGGGACAACGGGAGGAAAGGGATAAGGGGGAGGAAGAGGGGTCAGAAAGTGAGAGTGATTCGGAGCAGGAGACGCCGGAGACGGTGAAAAAGAGACCCCGGTTAACGATCCCGTGGAGTGAAAGGGTGGGGTCGGACTCCAATGTGGAGGATGGAAATGTGGGGCGAGGAACTGGGCCTTATGGGTTTACCACAACCGATAGTACGCTAGAGGCTACGACGTCAAGGAGTGGAGACTTTGCTAGTAGGGTAAAACAGAGACAACAAAAATTCCTTTCGGATATCGAAATGGGAGCCAGACCCAAGACGGGACAGGGGGGGACAGATCGAGTAGAGGATGCACGACAGGAAGGGGTATTGGGAAGTACAAACCCTTTGCATTCACCGGGAGTAGAAAGACAACATGATTCATCACCATCGGGATTGACGCCGATGGGCGTCTCTCCCGATGGGGAACGGACACAAAACAATCAGGAACGACCCAGGGCGAGGACTTACGCGGACATGGCCAACCGGCAGGGGGGCAGAGATGCTCCGGGATCGGGTGCGGGGTTTTCCATGGGGGAAGCCTTTTGGGAAGCGGAGGAAGCTTATCTAGAGCAATTTTTGGAACAGGCTTCGGAGAGCAGGGATCCTAGAAAAAGATTTGTGGTTCGTTTCCGATACGTCGGGACGGACCCGCAGAGAGAAACTAGGGCGTATCTAACTAAGATGCTTTTGAGGGATGCCATGGATTTTAATAAAGAGGATGTAGTGGCGGTGATCCAACTGCCAGGGTCTAAGGAGACCGATATATGCTTGGCTTCGGAGAGGGCTTATCGGAAATTCTGGACGCAGTGTAGGGAGGCGCAGAAGGCGAATCCGAACCTGTTGGAAGGATTTCAGGTGGTCCCCCTTTTCAGGGGAGACACCAAAGTCCTGACGATCATTCTCCGAACGACTACTATACCCGAGGAAGATATCGCACGTTGGGTTTCACGGTATGCCACGATTCTCGTAGGGCCGACCAAGAACATCGATACGGAGGGGTTTTGGACCGCAGAATACCGATGTGTAGTTTCTTTTAAGGAAAAAAACCCAGATTATAGGTATGGGAAGATCCCGAAATATTTTTTCCTGGGGTCAGAACGTGGTATCACTAGATACAGTGGTCAGCCCCCCGCCTGCTACCACTGTGGGTCTTACGAGCATAGGAGGAGAACCTGTACGACGGCCCTTTGTTCAAGGTGTGGTAGTAGGGGTCACCCGACGGCTTCTTGTCAGCGGGGTATTCGATGTAACCTATGTGAAGAATTGGGCCACACTTATTTCTGGTGCCCCCAGGCATATTATAACCGCCACGATGCGGAGAGGTTTGATGAGGCTATGAAGAGGGCACAGATGGGTAAAGACAGGGCCAAGGCGAGAGAAGAGAAGGAAATGGGGAAGACAGATTCGACCCAAGGAGAGGGTGGTGGACGACCATCACGGGATGAAGCTCAGGAATGGCAGGTAGTGAACCGACAGCGGGGAGGGAAAAATTCTGGGAAAAGTCAACAGGCAAGTACTAGAACCGCTGAAAACAAGTCACCAGGTACAAACCGTTTTCAGGTCTTGAGGGAGGAAGTGGATGTGGGAGTGGAGGAGAGTGTGGATGTGACAGATAGGGAGTTACGGCATGTAGCGGAGGAGTTTGAGATGGGGGAACGGGTGAGAAGTGCGACTGGTCAGGTGGAAGACACCGGGAATTCTCCACCCAGAGATCAGAGAGTACGTAAGAAAAAGAAGGAGAGAAAGAGAGATAAGCAGACACCCCTACATGAACAAACTTCTGCATTAGAAAGTATGGAAATTTCAGTGTCACATGAGATAGAGGTGCAACCACGTGTAGAGGCTCAACAGGAAACAGACATGATTTTAGACAAAAGTGTTAAACCAGTGAGTACAGAAAAATCAATGGTGCAAGATTTGGGAATCCAGTCACAACTGGAGGTTCAGGAAAAAGTAGAAATGGTGCCCCTCACCTCTCCCCCTGATCGTATTCCTGAAATCCTTTTCCAGGCCCCTTTACCCCCACCTTTAATCCTCCCCTCTGACCCACCACCAGACACACCCAATTTACCACCTCCTATCCACTAGGACAGTAGGACTACACCTCAGGGCCTACCTGAGGGGGTAGAAAGTTTTTCAGATAGAAATTTGGATAGACTACTAGAAATCTTTTTCAGAAATGTTTTTCAGAAATGTTTTTCAGAAAGAAAAATTAGGAAAGTTGATAGAGAAATAGAGTTTCGACTGTTTTCTTTATTTAGCTAAAGATAAATGATTATAGTAAGAAATATGTAAGAAATATGTAAGAAATAAGTAAAAAATATGTAAGAAATATGTAAAAAATATGTTAAAAATTAATTGTGAAAAGGATACCGAGGACAAAAGACGACAAAAGACAAAAGACGACAAAGGATGACAAAGGACGCCGTCGAAGGTGGATCATGGAGATGGAGTTATCGACTATTTGAAGATGAGAAAGGAAATGGAAATGTATTAGTGATAGGAAGTTAGGAAAATTGTTGTATTAGTAAGAGAATAAAGACAGAGAATCGTTCTGTGACGCGTTTTCGCGATCGGGTGTAAAACTTGAAAACCAGTAGTATGAAAATTTTATTAAAAAATCTCATTCCTAAAAAAAAAAAAAATCTCATTCCTAACCCTAACCCTAACCCTAACCCTAACCCTAACCCTAACCCTAACCCTAACCTTGATTCTCAAGGTGGAGGCTGTGTTTGTTTGGAGCTCCTCAAACTCTTTTCAAAAACGTCCTTTAAATCAGGACCGAGCAAGAATGCTGATACCCCCTATGTGGGGGTAGTCAGGGGGACCCTTGCTGCACAAGGGAGACCGAGAATGGACCCCCAAACGAAGGGGGTTCAAGCAGGAAAAGCTGTGGAAGAGAGAGACCCAGGGACTTCATGGGAAGAAGCAGCAGCCATGATACCAGCAAACAGTGAGTCTGCTAGATACAAGCAGTTTAAAGCAGCAGAGGGACAGTTTTTGGAAGAAAGCTTTATTCAAGAAGGGGTGGAGGAAAGGGAACCCTCAGAAGAAGAACAAGAGCAGCAGTTTCTAATTTGGGATGACAAAGATGGTGAAATAAAAATAGATTATGAAGCAGTAAGGAGACAAGTCCTGAAAGAGGATAAAAAGTTAGCTGAAGTACTTAGGATGGCAGCCCTGCGAAAACAGCTCTCCTCTGGCAGCCTTAATGGTCAGGAATCTCTAGTACAAGCTGTGCCAGAGTCTGCAGCAGACCCTGGGCTGCAAGAATCCTTACAGCCAAAGCATAAACGGATTGAACAACCTGAGCTAGAATTTTTAGCAGAAGCTGAACATGAAACAATTGTAGCAACTGATAACCAATTAGTTGCACAAGCTGAGCTCCCAGAAACTGCACAAGCTGAGCTTCCAGGAGCTGCAGAAATTGACCAGCTACTATTTGCAAAAGCTGATCCCCAATTAACAGCAACAGCTGAGTTCCAATCTCCTGCACACAGTGCATACCAACCTTCTGTTACAGTGCAACAGCTCTCTGCAGAAGTAAGGCAAACTTCTGCACATGTTGTAGAGACTGAGCTGGAAGAGGTTGCACAACAGGAGCCCCTCTTTGCAAGAGCAGAGCAAAGGAAGGGACCTGAAGGAATCCACTTTAATATGCAAAGGCAATCCCTGGACCCTGGCCAAACAAAGCAATATGGGTCTAGGAAATTTTCTGCTGGGGATTTCGAATCTGACTTTATCAACACTTACAGAGATAGATCCCCACTAAAGGGAGCAATGGATGAGCTGCATTTGGTGCAATCACCACTGCTGTCTACACAAAAAGGAAAAGACCACAGTGCATCCTTGCAAGACAACTATGCTGATATGGACTTTGATTTAGTAGTAGCCACAGACAGGGCTGTCTGATAATGATACATCTTACCCTATAGAAATCACTGAGCAGCATGCACTTAATCAAGGCACGAGAAATGGAGGTGATAGCAACCAGGCAGATGCTACAACAACACCTGTTTCACCTGCCACCGAAAGGGAAACCACCCCCACGGACATCAAGGGAGGAGGAAAATCGCAACATGAGTACCCAAAGTCCCATCAAAGACAACCGGCCAATTCACATGTCATATCTGCATCTGACAGTGAACCTAACACTGATTCAGAAGACATCGATTGGATCGTGGCTAAAAAGACTGCAAGGGAGGAAGATCTGGATTCCCCATTGTCGGAAGATGAAGCAGACCCTGAATTTTTAGTAAGTGTTTTCAGTACTGATTTTGAGGCGGGAGAAGATAGCCAGGCAACGGAACGGGATTCCCAAGCTGATGCCTCTTCGGCAGGAGGGAGGTCTCGCGAATATCTGATACAAAAGCAATGGACAGATATGCAATACACATCACTAAAGGACATTGCAACCATCATCTTACCCAAGAACTTGGAGAAAATGGATACCCTAAAGTTATGGGGGTATGTAGTTGCACACGTGGCTCTACCAACAGTACCGACTTATAACCTGAAAAAATATTCCCAAGCAAAAATATGGGAATTTCTCAATAAAACCACAGAGACCATGACAACCACGTTGATGGGTTATGAAGCGCTTGATTCAAGGAAACAACTGGCCTTCATGCGATCCCTAGCGCTAGATGCCATTCAGAGGCTTTTGGTGGCTCGGAAACCTAGGACAGGCGAAATCCCTTACCCGGAATGGTTGGAGGAAAGAAACCTGATCCGAACTTTCCAGGAAATACATAGGGCATGGGAAGTCGCCCCAAAGGACAAACCTGTGCTATTCTGGGCACAGGTGGATAACCAAACAGCCATCGTCCCCCCTGACACTTTCAAAGACTGGTTGACCATGATAATCGTGTCCCTGCAACAACGAATGAAGATAAAGAAACAGAGGCAAGAAAAAGAGATGGTGGCACATCTCAAACCCGTAACCGCGTCGGAGATGAGTGGGTCTAAACCCAGAGGGAAACGAACCCCCCGGAACACTCGGAAGACTCGAGAGCGGGATCCTGAGGAACAACTGTTTTTCTCGGCCGAGGAAAGCGTTAGCAACAGTGGGGGTGTTGGGGAGCTGGGACGGAAAACTCCTGGAAGGAGTGACAACAGTTCAGAGAGAGGGGGAGGAAACAAAGGAGAAAGGAGGGACACGAGTGACAGTAGTATGGGAGACGAGCTCTTGAGCACAGTTAAAAAAAGACCTAAACGTGATGTTTCATGGGGTGGAAACAGAGAGGATGAGGATACTGGAAGGCGTAGAGACCCCCACTGTGAGAGGAGGGAGGGAGATGTTTTAGAGGTGATAACACCCATAGAAGGGACACAAGCGGATCAGGGAGAAGCTGTGGGAAGGGATGCTGCTCCTCCTCCTGGTTTGTTTTCCATAAATAGAGACTTACCGGCTTCGACACCCCGGACTACAAAGACGGCACGACAGAGAACCGAAAGGCAGCAACGCTTCATGACGGACATTGGACTGGGGGCGAGACCGAAGACGGGTCAAAAGCCACAAATGATGGGGGACCAGGGAGTTGGGCGAAGGGACCATTTAAATGTGAGTATGACCACTTATGGTGGGAAGCACTCACACACTACCACTGTAATGTCACACAAAGAGGATTTCCCCTCAATGGGTGGGATTCTTAACATGGTTGCACCCACTGAGGAGCGTCCTGAACACCTACAGGAGCAACAGACGAGGGCGCAGCCAAAGCAGCAGACTAAGCAACCAACCTATGCCAATGTAGCATCGGAGAGAGGGAGAGGGGGTATAGATGAGGGACCCTCGAGAGTGGGGTTGATGTGCCCCGGTTGGGATGAGGAGGAGGAGGAATATCTACAGAGATTTATCACCCAGGCATCAGACACTAGAGATCCTAGAAAGCGTTTTGTTGTAAGGTTTAGATACAGCGGCCAGGATTTAGAGAAGGACAATAGGATGTACTTGATTAAGGTACTCCTGATGGACACTCTAAAGTTTGACAGGAAAGATCTGGTGGCCGTTATACAATTCGCGGGATCCCGTGAAACGGATGTCTGCTTAGCTTCGGAAAGGGCCTATAAAAGGTTTTTGACGGAATGTAAAAGAGCCCAGAGAGACAATCCGTCTATCCTTCAGGGCTTTGAGATGGTTCCCCTTTTTAGAGGGGACACAAAAGTCTTAACAATAGCCTTTCGCACAACAACGATACCTGAGCAAGACGTGGCCCGATGGGTGTCGAGATACGCCACGATACTCAGTGGGCCGGATAAAATAATGGACCACGAGAAAATTTGGACTGGAGAGTACCGATGTGTTGTGGCTTTCGAAGGGGAAGACCGAGAGTACGTACGGGGCAAAATTCCCAAATATTTCTTTTTAGGAGGGGACAGGGGTATCACCCGCTACAGTGGGCAGCCCATGGCCTGCTTCCAATGTGGTTCATACGAACATATACGTCGTATGTGTACTACACCGCTTTGTTCAAAATGTGGAGTGAGAGGTCACACTACCGCCTCATGTCGTAAGAGTATACAGTGCAATCTGTGTTTGGAACCGGGGCATACCTACGTGAGATGCCCTAAAGCTTACTATAATCAGGTAGAGCAAGGAAACAGGGAAAAGGCGTATAGAGAGGCACAGAATAGGAGGGAAAAGACAGGAAAAACGAGTTCTGACACATTAGATCAACCGGCACTTAGGAACGAATCCATGTCACAGAACCTGGACTCAGAAAGGATAGGTCCTTTAAATCAGGTAGGAGACCTGGGAGCGTCAACCACTTCTCAGGATCAGGATTGGAATACCGTGACAAATAGGAAAGGGGGGAAAGTCACTAAAAAGATCAGAAATGTAAATCAGGAAACCTCTTTGGAGACTTTGGCTAAGCAAAACAGATTCCATTTGTTAGAAGAGAGTGGTGAGGACATAGAGATGGAGGGAGAAGAAAGTTCTGGAGGTGATGTAAATGAATGCAATGAAGTCACCAATCCAGAGCTAGTGGAGAAAATCATGAGGGTGGAGGAGATCATGAGGGTGGAGAAAGCACAGGTCCTAGTGGAGGAAACCATGAGGGTGGAAGAAGCACAGGTTCTAAAGGAACAAAAAAACCGAGATAGACCAAGTGATTCACTGGTAAAGGAACAAATGGGGAAAAGAACTAAGAATAAGAGTAAGAAGGGAGATAGAACACCACCTGTAGAGAAGCACAAGAAAACAGAAATTATTTTAGTTAATGCGGAGGAACCAGCACAAAATGAGCAAGAACTTGCACCCTCCTCTTCAGAGGTATCTCCTGAACGACAGAAAGAAAACACAGAAAAACCATTAGACTTGGGTACGGGATCAAGTATGTCATCAGAGGCACTACTGGATAATTCCCCAAATCCTATCCACTCCTGTATAAAACCCCCTATTCCCACTTCCCTACCAATTTCCCCAACTACACGTAAGGCTACACTCCAGGAACCACCTGGAGGGGTAGAAGACAGGCAGGTTATAGACCAAGGTGATACCTGAAGGATGTTTAAGAACTCTGAGTCATTTGGCGAGTTTGAATTAAGGTTACTTGATTACTTGATTACTGATAATTGATTATTGATTACTTGAAATTTTGATTTCTTGATTCCTTGATTACTTGAATACCTGAAAAATAAAAAAGTAATCTACGTTATTTGAAATTGCTATCTAGCAATAGGATTAAAAGTGTATTAGTAGTAAGTTAGTTAGTATACATATATGTATTAGTTAGTGTTCTCTTGTTTGAAAGCGAAATGTGACGGTTTTTCGCGTTCGGGTGTGACGAGACCTAAGTAGAATGATATTATTATAATAAAAAATCTATATTCCTAAAAAAAAAAAAAAATCTATATTCCTAACCCTAACCCTAACCCTAACCCTAACCCTGGCCCGGAACCTAACCCTAACCCTAACCCAGAACCTAACCCGGAACCTAACCCTAACCCTAACCCTAACCAGGAAACTAACCCAGAAACTAACCCCAACCCTAGAGGTGTACACTTACCTTGGAACTTACCCGGAACATAACCCTATGTTCTCGGCGACCACACACACACACACACACACACACCCGCAAAGTGACATAACAGGACCCAGTGCTGCTTTCTTAGCGTAAAAACAAGGGAAACCAATTTAAAATAGCAACTCACGGCCACTTTAAGCTGGTCTGTCCTTGTTCTTATGCTAAAAATGCAGCGCTATTGAACAAGGAACAGACGCGACGGAGACCAGAAGCTCCTGCAAGCAGCAGGAAGGTAAGTCGCAAAAGCCTCAGGGGGCCAGAGCAGGACGATTTCATCCCGCGTACAGCCCCCCCCGAGGGTCATGGTTACATCTCTACAACACCAAACCCATTTCCCCGATTTTCTATTTGCACCCATTTTAACCTGGGCTGCCCTGGATTTTACTAAGAACGCAGGCACCAGGTCCCGTCACATCACTTCCTGGCAGCAGGAAGTGACACGATGCAACCCCACGCTGCCAGCAATGGGGATCGAGCAGCGGCAGGGATTCACACTTGTGAGGGGTGCTCGCCAAATTGAAGGCGAGCACCAACCCCCGAGGTAGGTGTTCTTGACCCCGGCCCCAACCCAAACACCCTACCCTTAGGCCTCACCCTCACCCAACCCCAACTCTGTACCTTTTCAGGGTTAACCCTGGGCCCTCTTGTATGTCCTGGTCACACAATTCTGTATGAATCGCAAGTAAAGGGGGCTTGGAGGGGCTCAAAGGGCTGTGCTGGGAGGTCACCCAATCCTCGGAAGCCGCAGTCACATTTGTTGAGGAGGTGAAACAAGCCAACTCTTTGATGACAAAGCATTCAGGGCAAGAATGAATTAGCGGAGTTTCTCCATTATAACTATGGGGCCTACAGGGAGGTGGAAGCAAATACACTGCCTATTCCCCCTTCATCCTACCCTCTCTGAAAACTGTGAAGGACAGCTGCCAGCACCTGTCCTGCAAGGTAGGCCAGTGGATATCAAAATATCCCAAACCCTCCGCCCACCTTTCAGTTCCTTTACGCTTAAGCAGCGTACCAGCCCAGCCTTAGAAGAGAAATAAACAAATACACTCTGTGAAGACGGAGACTTTATTAGACAAAGATAAAAGTTAGGCAGTGTAAGGTCTCCAATATGCTGAAATCCATTCAACAAAAGGAAGGGGATGAGTTAGGAAAGCAACATTAAAAGGAAATCTAATCCCACCCCCAGTAGAGATGTGAAGGCCTGGAAAAAACCCGGATAAATTCAGAAAAAAACTGGTATTTTCCCATTTTTTCCCCTGAAGCCATTTTTCTTTTTTTCCAAAAAATTGAAAAAAAGAAGAAAATTGATTATGGAATGTTTTATTTTAGCATGATGAATAAAATCTTTAAGACAAGGTGTTCATGCATCCTCCAAATCATTTCTAAAAACTATGTACAGTATCAGATTATTCTAATTTCTGTACACTGAGGACAAGCAAGTTCTAGGTTACCAACTGAACTCTCCTATGCAAGAGCAAGATTGATTTCTTACTTTAGGGGGCACTGCTATTGTCACAAGAGAAGAATCATAGAATCATAGAATCATAGAAAAGTAGAGTTGGAAAGGGCCAACAAGGCCATCAAGTCCATCCCCCTGCTTAATGCAGGAATTCAGGTCAAAGCATCCCTGACAGATGGCTGTCCAGCTGCACCTTGAATGCCCCCAGAGTGGCACAGCCCAACACCTCCCTAGGTAGTTGGTTCCATTGTCTTACTGCTCTGACAGTCAGGAAATTTTTCCTGATGTTTAGGTGGAATCTAGGTTCCTGTAACTTGAGCCCATTATTCCGTGTCCTGCAAACTTGGATGATCGAGAAGAGATCGTGGCCCTCCTCTGTGTGACAACCCTTCAAGTACTTGAAGAGTGCGATCATATCTCCCCTTAGTCTCCTCTTCTGAAGGCTAAACATGCCCAGTTCTTTCAGTCTCTCCTCATAGAGCCTTGTTTCCAGTCCCTTTATCATCCTTGTTGCCCGCCTCTGAACCCTCTCCAGTTTGTCTACGTCCTTCTTAAAGTGTGGTGCCCAGAACTGGACGCAGTACTCAAGATGAGGCCTAACCAGTGTTGAGTAAAGGGGAATGATCACTTGTCGCGATTTGGAAGCTATACTTCTATTAATGCAGCCCAAAATAGCATTTGCCTTTTTTGCAGCCACATCGCATTGCTGGCTCATATTCAGTTTGTGATCTACCACAATTCCAAGATCCTTCTCACTTGTAGTATTGTTGAGCCAAGTGTCCCCCATTCTGTAACTCTGCATTTGGTTTCCTCTCCCTAGGTGCAGCACTTGGCATTTATCCCTATTAAATATCATTCTGTTGTTTTCGGCCCAGCGCTCCAGCCTATCGAGGTCACTTTGAATTTTGTTTCTGTCTTCCAGAGTATTAGCTGTTCCACCCAACTTTGTGTCATCTGCAAATTTGATAAGCATTCCCTGTACCTCCTCATCCAAGTCATTAATAAAAATGTTGAAGAGCACCGGGCCCAGGACCGAGCCCTGTGGTACCCCGCTCGTTACCTCTCCCCAGTTTGAGAAGGAACCATTGATAAGCACTCTTTGAGTCAGATTCTTTAGCCAATTGTGGATCCACCTGATAGTTGTTCCATCTAGCCCACTCTTAGCTAGCTTACTAATCAGGATATCATGAGGCACTTTGTCGAAAGCTTTGCTGAAGTCCAGGTATATAATGTCCACAGCATTCCCACAGTCCACAAGGGAGGTTACCCGATCAAAAAATGAGATCAGATTAGTCTGACAGGATTTGTTCTTGACAAATCCATGCTGGCTTCTAGTAATCACTGCATTGTTTTCAAGGTGCTTGCAGACTGACTTCTTTATAATCTGCTCAAAAATCTTCCCGGGGATTGATGTCAGACTGACTGGCCTATAGTTCCCAGGTTCCTCCTTCTTGCCCTTTTTGAAGATGGGAACAACATTTGCCCTCCTCCAGTCATCTGGCACTTCACCTGTCCTCCATGAATTCTCAAAGATAATAGACAGTGGTTCTGAGAGTTCTTCTGCCAGTTCCTTTATTACTCTAGGATGCAGCTCATCAGGCCCTGGAGATTTAAACTCGTTCAGAGTAATCAGGTGCTCCTTGACCATTTGCCTATCAATCTCAAGCTGCAATTCTGCCCCTTCAGTCTGCACTTCAGGTTTGCGAGGGGGGTCATAGACCCTCTTTTGGGAGAAGACCGAGCCGAAGTAGGAATTGAACACTTCTGCCTTTTCTTTGTCTTCTGTTATCAATTTGCCATCCTCATTGCGTAGTTGAACCACCAGTTCTTTCTTCTGTCTTTTACTGTGCATGTATCTGAAGAAAGCTTTTTTGTTGCTTTTAGCATTCCTCGCTAACCTTAGCTCATTCTCAGCTTTAGCCTTCCTGACACTATTCCTGCAGTTCTGTGCTACCTGCCTGTACTCTTCCCCTGTAGCCTGTCCTTCCTTCCACTTCCTGTACGTGTCCTTTTTTGTTTTCAGGTCATCTTTGAGTTTATTGTGAAGCCACATTGGCTTCTTCTGTTGCCCTCTGCCTTTTTTCCTTGTGGGAATTGTTTGCAATTGTGCCTTTAAAATTTCCTTTTTAAAAAACTCCCACCCATCCTGGGCTCCTTTTCTCATTAGAGTCGCTTGCCATTGGACCTTACTTATCATTGAAACCTTCAAAAGGTTTCAGTTTTGTTTATGCTTGTGGGTGGGTCTGTTTGGTTCTGTTCTGTCCTCTTCACTAGGGCTCAAAGTACTGGAAGGAAGTACAGAGCGACAAAAAGGACTTGAACGTATACTTAATTTAAAAAGGTAAGACTTTAAATTTATCTGATTTCAGAAAATTGAACCATATTTTGGTCACATTAGTTTATCTTTATAACCTTTTTGTAAATAATCATCTAGCATATGGAGGCATTTTCACATTACAAGTTCTTCTGAGAACAAAAATGTGATTTCCAAATACTGTCACATGAAATATGTATTTACAAAGGCTACTAGGATGACAAAACACCTTCTTGTATGTAACAATTGTCCTGTAGATATTTAAAAATCCTTCAGGGATCTAAGTGAACAGGACCATAATGATGAAAGTACACATAGCTTTCCTCAATCTTCTCGTTCAAGAATTCCTCTTCCTGCTCCATCTGTACCACCAGCAGCATCACAAACTGTTGTCCGATCAGCATCATCTTCAAGTAAACAAATATTGCAAACAACTGCCTCACAAAAATACTCAATAACTTCATTTGTAGACAACAAGACACCTGAAGATCAGGAAAAAATTGATCAAGCTCTTGCAAGAGCAATATATTCTTCTGGAATGCCATTGTCAATGACTGAAAATATATACAGTAATTCCTTGGATTGCAAGTAACTTGGTTTGAGAGCGTTTTGCAAGACAAGCAATTTTTAAAATACTTATTTAAAAAAAATTGACTTCATGTACAAGCGACATCTTGCAATCCAAGTACTGTAGTACGTCTTAAATTAAAAATCTCTCTACAAATTTTTTGGGGGGAATTTCATTTTGAAATACAAGTGTTTTGGATTACAAGCACGTTTCTGGAACAAATTATGCTCTCAATCCAAAGCATGACTGTACTGGCACGAAGCTTTTAAATTAATAAGATCACCATTTGCCCAGCAGACATCCTTTGAGCAAGCCTCTTTTGGAGACAGAATACGAACACGTGATAGAATCTGTGCAATGAAAAATCAACAAAGCACTGTGCCTTGCACTACTTACAGATGGATGGACAAATGTGAGAGGAGAAGAAATTATAAGTCTTGTGATGACAACACCACAACCAGTTTCTTACAGAAGCATTGAAACAGGAGAGAACAGACATACTGCAGAGTATATCAGTTGTAAAATATGTGAAGTCCTACAGCAAATTGGGAGTGGTAAAGTATTTGCTTTGCTGAGTGACAATGCCAGCGATATGAAAGCAGCATGGGAGATCATAATGGGTAAGTCTCCACATATTACTGCAGTAGGATGTGCATCTCATGGGCTAAACTTGCTTCTTTATGATATTATGAAACTGGACACCCTTCAAATGGTCTATAGATGATGAGCAACAGTTATGAAACATGTAAAAGCTACTCATATTGTAGTTCCAGTTTTCAAGAAGAAGCAACTATAAAAAAATGCAAAGAATAAAATATTGACACTGAAGCTCCGTAGTCAAACTCAGCGAGGTGCAGTGGTGATCACCTTTGAAAGTTTACTAAAAAACAAAGAAGCTCCTCAAGAAACAGTAATAGCTGAAGACCTTCAAGTACCCAGGAGGGTAACAAACACTGTTTTTGATTAGGATGTCTTCTGGTTTCAGCTGCAAAAGTCCCTGAAGATTCTAAAGCCAATTTCTGCACCAATCACTGCATCTGAATCAGACAGTGCACTTCTGCCAGAAATTCCTTATCAAATGGCCAAGATAAAAACAACTGTTTTTGAGAATCTCAGTGTATCTCCACTTACAACTATAGAAGAAAGTAAAGTGAAAGATTTTATTTAAAAAGAAGAAGAATTTTGTGGCCATCCAATTCATGCAAATCTGCTGCAAATCTCTTGGATCCAAGATTCAAAGGTGGAAATAAAGATAAGTGATGATAGCATTGCTACTGCATTTGACTGGATTACAAAACAAACAAGCATCACACTTAGGACTTGATGGTGGAAAGGTGCTTTCAACTGTTGCAGAATATAGAACATCTTCAGGGATTTGGTCCACGAATGCAGTCTGGGATTCTGCCAAATATATCCCTCCTGCAACATGGTGGCAAGGTCTTTGCACAACACAGCCTCTGACTCCTCTTGCTTCTTGCCTTCTTCACATTCCTCCATCTTCCCCAGCATGTGAAAGAATCTGGTTTATGTTTGGAAACACTCACACTAAATTAAGAAATAAACTGACATGTGAAAGGGTAGAGAAGCTTGCTTCAATCCGGGCAAACCTTCAGTTTTTAGAAGTCCATGATAACTGTGATGATGACAAACAATGAAGCAGAAGCAGAGACTGAAACTGATACTGATAACTATAGCTCAAAAAATGAGTCTGATTAAATTTCATGCCTATTCATAGAATCTTAGTCCCTTCCACACACTTCCCCCCCCCAATTATTTTTATTGGAATGGGTGCTTTATGTCTATTTGATCATAGAATCATAGAAAAGTAGAGTCGGAAGGGGCCTACAAGGCCATCGAGTCCAACCCCCTGCTCAATGCAGGAATCCAGGTCAAAGCATCCCTGACAGATGTCTGTCCAGCCGCACCTTGAATGCCTCCAGACTGGGAGAGACCACCACCTCCCTAGGTAGTTGATTCCATTGTCTTATTGCTCTGACAGTCAGGAAATTTTTCCTGATGTTTAGATGGAATCTAGGTTCCTGTAACTTGAGCCCATTATTCCGTGTCCTGCAAACTGGGATGAACGAGAAGAGATCTTTGCCCTCCTCTGTGTGACATCCCTTCAAATACTGGAAGAGTGCGATCATATCTCCCCTCAGTCTCCTCTTCTGAAGGCTAAACATGCCCAGTTCTTTCAGTCTCTCCTCATAGGGCCTTGTTTCCAGTCCCTTTATCATCCTTGTTGCCCTCCTCTGAACCCTCTCCAGTTTGTCTATGTCCTTGTTAAAGTGAGGTGCCCAGAACTGGACGCAGTACTCAAGATGAGGCCTAACCAGTGCCGAGTAAAGGGGAATTATCACTTCCCGCGATTTGGAAGCTATACTTCTATTAATACAGCCCAAAATTGCATTTGCCTTCTTTGCAGCCACGTCGCATTGCTGGCTCATATTCAGTTTGTGATCTACCACAATTCCAAGATCCTTCTCACTTGTAGTATTGTTGAGCCAAGTGTCCCCCATTCTGTAACTCTGCATTTGGTTTCCTCTCCCTAGGTGCAGCACTTGGCATTTATCCCTGTTAAATTTCATTCTGTTGTTTTCGGCCCAGCGCTCCAGCCTATCGAGGTCACTTTGAATTTTGTTTCTGTCTTCCAGAGTATTAGCTGTTCCACCCAACTTTGTGTCATCTGCAAATTTGATAAGCATTCCCTGTACCTCCTCATCCAAGTCATTAATAAAAATGTTGAAGAGCACCGGGCCCAGGACCGAGCCCTGTGGTACCCCGCTCGTTACCTCTCCCCAGTTTGAGAAGGAACCATTGATAAGCACTCTTTGAGTCCGATTCTGTAGCCAATTGTGGATCCACCTGATAGTTGTTCCATCTAGCCCACTCTTAGCTAGCTTACTAATCAGGATATCATGAGGCACTTTGTCGAAAGCTTTGCTGAAGTCCAGGTATATAATGTCCACAGCATTCCCACAGTCCACAAGGGAGGTTACCCGATCAAAAAATGAGATCAGATTAGTCTGACAGGATTTGTTCTTGACAAATCCATGCTGGCTTCTAGTAATCACTGCATTGTTTTCAAGGTGCTTGCAGACTGACTTCTTTATAATCTGCTCAAAAATCTTCCCGGGGATTGATGTCAGACTGACTGGCCTATAGTTCCCAGGTTCCTCCTTCTTGCCCTTTTTGAAGATGGGAACAACATTTGCCCTCCTCCAGTCATCTGGCACTTCACCTGTCCTCCATGAATTCTCAAAGATAATAGACAGTGGTTCTGAGAGTTCTTCTGCCAGTTCCTTTATTACTCTAGGATGCAGCTCATCAGGCCCTGGAGATTTAAACTCGTTCAGAGTAATCAGGTGCTCCTTGACCATTTGCCTATCAATCTCAAGCTGCAATTCTGCCCCTTCAGTCTGCACTTCAGGTTTGCGAGGGGGGTCATAGACCCTCTTTTGGGAGAAGACCGAGCCGAAGTAGGAATTGAACACTTCTGCCTTTTCTTTGTCTTCTGTTATCAATTTGCCATCCTCATTGCGTAGTTGAACCACCAGTTCTTTCTTCTGTCTTTTACTGTGCATGTATCTGAAGAAAGCTTTTTTGTTGCTTTTAGCATTCCTCGCTAACCTTAGCTCATTCTCAGCTTTAGCCTTCCTGACACTATTCCTGCAGTTCTGTGCTACCTGCCTGTACTCTTCCCCTGTAGCCTGTCCTTCCTTCCACTTCCTATACGTGTCCTTTTTTGTTTTCAGGTCATCTTTGAGTTTATTGTGAAGCCACATTGGCTTCTTCTGTTGCCCTCTGCCTTTTTTCCTTGTGGGAATTGTTTGCAATTGTGCCTTTAAAATTTCCTTTTTTAAAAACTCCCACCCCTCCTGGGCTCCCTTTCTCGTGAGAGTCATTTGCCATGGGATCTTACTAATCATTGTTCTGAGTTTGTTAAAATTGGCTTTCCTAAAATCCAGGGTACGTGTTTGGCTACACTCAGCTTTTGCTTCTGTTAGAATCAAGAACTCAAGTATAACATGGTCACTTTCCCCCAGAGTTCCCAAAACTGCCACTTTATCCACTAACTCGTCTCTGTTGGTTAGAATCAGGTCAAGGATAGCCGATCCTCTAGTTCCTTCCTCCACTTTCTGTAGGAGGAAGTTATCAGCAGCACAGCTCAGGAATTTCTTGGAGGGGCCATGTTTGGCTGAATAAGTCTCCCAACAGATATCAGGGAAATTGAAGTCTCCCATTACTACCACATCGTGCCTCCTTGAAACACTGGCAATTTGTTTTTCAAAAGTTCCATCGTCGTCTTCTCCTTGATTGGGTGCTCGGTAGTAGACTCCAACCGCCATGTTCGCTTTATTCTTTGCCCCCTTTATTTTAACCCAGATGCTCTCAATGGGGCTGCCAAGCTCCTCTTCCTGTATCTCTGTGCAGAGATACGTATTTTTAACATACAGTGCAACTCCACCTCCCTTTCTGTTGCTTCTGTTCCTTTTGAACAAGTTATACCCTTCAATTGCTGTATTCCAGTCATGGGAGTCATCCCACCAGGTTTCAGTTATCCCTATCAAGTCGTACTTGCCCTCATGTATCAAGAGTTCAAGTTCGTCTTGTTTGTTGCCCATACTCCTGGCATTAGTATAGAGACATTGAAGACTATGTGCTTTACAGTCCGACTTTCCCCCTACATTTTGTGGTAGACTATCAATGGGCACCGCTGGAGCTGTTCTCTCCATTGTGGCAAAGAGGCCTTCTTCCATTGGTACCCCCGAGTTTATGTCTCCCTCCCCTGTTGGATTCAGTTTAAAGCCCTCCTGATTAAGTTCCTCATGCTGTGGCCAAACACATTCTTCCCAGTCCTTGTGAGGTGCAACCCATCCTTTGCCAGCAGTCCATCTTCCAGGAAGTGTAGCCCGTGGTCCCAGAATCCAAATCCCTCACGTCGGCTCCACCTTCGTAGCCAGTCATTCACTCGGAGTATTTTTCTTTCCCTTTCTATGCCTCTTCCAAGTACTGGAAGGATGGATGAGAAAACTATCTGGGCCCCAAAGTTCTTGAGTTCCCTTCCCAGCTCTTCAAAGTCTGCCGTGATTTCTTTGTAACTCCGCTTGGCAGTATCATTTGTACCCACGTGGAAGAGAAGAAAGGGGTATGTGTCGGTGGGCTGCATGAGCCTCGGCAGCTGCTCTGTCACATCCTTAATCCGTGCCCCAGGGAGACAGCACACCTGGCGAGTCCATGGGTCTTCGCGACATACTTTGGCTTCGATCCCCCGCAGGAGGGAGTCTCCCACTACGAGTACTCTTCTCTTCCTCTTGCTGTAGGCCTTGGTTTGATTGCCTCCACTTGACTGACCCTCAGCCTCTTGCTCGCTGTCACGTTGGGTGCCCGGTAATCCGTCCTCTGCAGGCTGTCCTCTGCTCTCGTCCTCAAGTACATGGAAGCGGTTCCATAGCTCCACTGTTTCCACAGGCGCAGAGTGTCTTGTAGTTCTTCTGCTCCTAACAGTCACCCTTTTCCAGGGAGTTCCCCCTGCGTTATTTTCCCTTGCCTCTGCAGTCTCCGACTCCGCCTCATCCTGCCGTTGCCCTTCTGGCTCCTGTACTGTGCTTTGGTGCTGTAGATCCACCGTTCTGTCTAAGAACTCCTCGCTTTCTCTTATGCTCCTGAGGGTTGACACTTGCTGCTCCAGTCCTCTGACCTTTTCTTCCAACAGCGTGACCAGCTTGCACTTGTTGCACGTGTAGGCCATGTTGATCTCCGGCAGGAAAACAAACATTGCACACCCCTTGCAGGTCACCACCACTGCTGAGTCCTTTCCTTCCATAGTGCTCTGTTTCTGTCTTCCTAGAATATATATATATATATATATATATATATGGTTTTTTTTTGTTTTTGTTTTTAGGGACCTCCCCCTTGACCTCCCCCGCCGAACTCCGCTGCCAAACTCCTG
This sequence comes from Shinisaurus crocodilurus, assembly GCA_021292165.1. Taxonomy (NCBI): domain Eukaryota; kingdom Metazoa; phylum Chordata; class Lepidosauria; order Squamata; family Shinisauridae; genus Shinisaurus; species Shinisaurus crocodilurus. The sequence goes on from JAHFWL010001150.1 coordinate 40,681, forward strand.
TTTGCTCTCCCTGTTCGCTCGCTCTCTGGGAGCCTGCTTGCCTTTTCACAGTCCCAAAAACAGTCCCAAAAACAGCTGGAGCCTCTCTCCTGTTGTGCTCCTGCTCAGCTGGGAGTCAGGAACAGAATGAGCTCCCAGGCCACGCCCTGCAATCAGCCCCACTTCCTGCAATCAATCAGCTGCAATCAGCCCCAGGTAGTTGCAGTCAGCAGGAGCTTCTGCTCAACAGAATGAGCTCTCAGGCCACGCCTTTCCCTTGCAGCACTTGTTGTTGTACTACTCCGCTGCCAAACTCCTGTTTGCTCTCCCTGTTCGCTCGCTCTGTTCGCTCGCTCTCTGGGAGCCTGCTTGCCTTTTCACAGTCCCAAAAACAGCTGGAGCCTCTCTCCTGTTGTGCTCCTGCTCAGCTGGGAGTCAGGAACAGAATGAGCTCCCAGGCCACGCCCTGCAATCAGCCCCACTTCCTGCAATCAATCAGCTGCAATCAGCCCCAGGTAGTTGCAGTCAGCAGGAGCTTCTGCTCAACAGAATGAGCTCTCAGGCCACGCCTTTCCCTTGCAGCACTTGTTGTTGTACTACTCCGCTGCCAAACTCCTGTTTGCTCTCCCTGTTCGCTCGCTCTGTTCGCTCGCTCTCTGGGAGCCTGCTTGCCTTTTCACAGTCCCAAAAACAGTCCCAAAAACAGCTGGAGCCTCTCTCCTGTTGTGCTCCTGCTCAGCTGGGAGTCAGGAACAGAATGAGCTCCCAGGCCACGTCCTGCAATCAGCCCCACTTCCTGCAATCAATCAGCTGCAATCAGCCCCAGGTAGTTGCAGTCAGCAGGAGCTTCTGCTCAACAGAATGAGCTCTCAGGCCACGCCTTTCCCTTGCAGCACTTGTTGTTGTACTACTCCGCTGCCAAACTCCTGTTCGCTCTCCCTGTTCGCTCGCTCTGTTCGCTCGCTCTCTGGGAGCCTGCTTGCCTTTTCACAGTCCCAAAAACAGTCCCAAAAACAGCTGGAGCCTCTCTCCTGTTGTGCTCCTGCTCAGCTGGGAGTCAGGAACAGAATGATAGTGTGGGGGACTAGAGGAAATATACATGTTTTTATTTGTTACTTAAGTTGATGGTTTCTTCTGGGTTTTTTTAAATTGTCTTTTGGCCTGCTCCACATAAACTGGCAAAACCAAAGAGGTTCCGTACAGTTCAGGAGATTGTTGCTCCATTTGTTACAAATAAAAATTAACAAGAATAAAAGTAAATTCTGTTTGTAATAATTGTTTGAATGCATTATTTTTAATATACCAATTGAGATAATTTTATGCCAAGTCAAATTGTACATAGTCATATTTTATGTTCCTAAAGTGACAGAGTGACTTTCAATCTGTAAAACATGCTAATGATGCATTTTTTTCAATTTTTCCAAAAATTTCTGGGGGTTTTGCCGGAAAAAAACAGGAAAAAAACGGGTTTTTTCCATGGCTTCAAAATTTCTCTACCAGTCACACGCTCGTCCTCAGACAGTGGAAACCTCCCAGATCAAGAACCTGCCAAGAAGGAACTGCAAAGACTGGGATCCTAAGGAGACTGACTCCTCCCCTCCAACTCGACTCTTGATGCTTTTTACAAGCAAGCAGCCTCAAGCCCGGCACCAACCAATCCCTGCCGTCCACCTAAACACACCCACCCACAACCCAGCTGTGGGCACTTTCTCAGGATTCTCCCAATTAGCTGCATCCTTGGGCCTCAGCAGCATAGCCAGATAACCGTTACAGGTGTTAAAGATAATTGCCTGTCAACTGGTTCCCAGGCTGGAACAAGGACACAGAATAAAGAAAATAACAAGCAAAGGAAACTGCTTAACCAAACTGCCGCCATGTTCTTTCCTCTCAAAAACCACCTCCAACTTCATGTGTAAGAGTGGCCGGGCACATGGGCCCTCTGGCCAACTCCCCTTCCCCAAAAGGAAAACAAGGACACCGAGAGGGAGAGCTCCTGGAAGGCACAGGTTTGGATCCAATACTGGATCCACACAGCATTTACAAAACATGATTTAATGCACTGTCATGATGGTGGAAGATGCTTCAATACAGAGAGATGTGCAGGCTGGTCGTCCTCCTTTCATAATGTCCCCTTCAAACAAAATAGGAGTGCCAAAGGAAAAGGGAGCTGTCCTCTTTCTTGCCCTCTTGTGCTTAAAAAGGCTTTAATATATTAATGGTTTTAAAACCATTTTTCAACCATTTTATGAAAACCATTAGGATATTAGAATGTTTTGAAAACCATTAAGACTGGAGAGCAATTTCAAGCTTCCTCCACCAGATGGCAGTGGTGAGGGCAGGAGTGGCTACATCTTTGTCCACCAGATGGCAGCAGATGAGCTGCTCATTGAGAAGCCCTTTCTTTTTTAATGGGCGGCTGACTGGGTTGCCTTCAGCAAATTCCCTCCTCCTCAGCCTGTTTCTTAATTTTAACAAGCAAGGAAAGTCCTACCTCCACCTTGTAGCTTGCTAGTGACCATCTGAAAAGGCAGCTTGGAGGGAGAAACCCTGCCCTTTAGAAGAGCTTCTAGGCAAGAAAGGGGGGAAACACTGTGCAAAGCTCCCCACACTCAAAAAATTAAATCCTATTTAGAGTAGACCTATTGAAATGAATATGACTTACGAGCCTGCCCGTACTTTGAGATCATCAGAGGAAGCCCTTCTCTTAGTTCCGCCACCATCTCAGGCACGCGCAGCAGGAACGCTGCAAAGCGACTTCCTGGTGGTTGCTCCAACACTCTGGAACTCCCTTCCAAGGGAGGCTAGAATGGCACCTATAATAATAATAATCATCATCATCATCATCATCATCATCAATAAATAAATATTATTATTTATTATATCTCTAAATTGCCCATCTGGCTGCTCACCCAGCCACCCTGGGCGATGTACAATCAGGATAAATATAATAAACACAATCAATGCATTTGCACCATTTCTATAGTTATTGTTGTTTGACTTTGATATTTTATATACGTTTAATACTACTGCTGATTTAATTATATTTTTAACTTTTGTATTTCTCTATTTATGTTTTAACTGTACAGATTTTAATGTTGTGGAGCCACATGGACTCCCAGTATTGGGGAAAAGGCATGTTATGAATAAATATAATAACTATAATAATTATTATCCACTCTCACAGTATCTATATAAGCAGCACATTGGAAGTGATTCTCCTTCTACCTCATGTGAAAGCCCAGAAAAAGCAAGAGATCTGGATTCAAAGACATCACTTTATATGCTCAAGCAAGGCTTATTATTGTTGCTGTTGTTATTTTTATAAAGCCACATGGAGGGCCACGCTGTTTCCAAAGTGCTGCCGTTATGTTTTTACCTAGAAAGAAGAGGATGGGGCACTCTCCTCAGAGTTGCTCCTCAAATCATCGTGACTGGCAAACTGAGGCGAGTTGGGAAGGTCTCCGCGGGACACAAAGGAGGGCGGGAAGGCAGGCCTAGGAGCTGCCCGCCCCCACCTGGCTCTGCAGCATCCCTGGGCAGGCGAGACCCCTCAGCAAGCTGCTGTCGTCGTCCCCCCCCCGCCCCGCACAAAACCAAAAGTGGGTTTTGCGGAAAGTACTCAGGTGAGGGAGGGCCCTCAGTTTGAAGTGACCAGTCACGAGCGAGGGCTGCCCATTTTAAAAACCTAAAACAGGGGAACAGAGGACCGGAACACTTGGGAACCTACCCTGAGCATTTGCTAAAAGAACAGCAGAGGCTTTGCGAGAACAAACTGAGGGGATAGGAAGGGAGTATAAGAATGAGAAACCACAAAACAAAAAAAAACACCTAGCTGCTGTACAGGTTTCCCTCTCTCCGCTTTGGGCGGGAAACATCGCCTCAGCCACTTCCGACCCCTCGTCACTCCCACCTGGAGGAAACGCGCTGTTGCTAACTGCCCTTCTTCGCCGGAAGTAGCCCCCTCCCTCATCACGCACAGCGTGGCTGCCGGCCGGGAGGAGGCTCGCGGCTGCTTCCCACCCTGGCCGGAAGCCGCGCGCCCCTCCGTCACACCCAACATGGCTGCCAGGAGGTAACACGCTGTGCCCCCCTCGTCACGCCCAACATGGCTGCCTGGAGTCTGCGCAGCTGCTTCTTTCCCTCTGCTCCGCCGAAACAGCGTCCTCGCTCCCTATCAGTCCGAGGATGACGGTGGACCGCGGCAGGGCAATGGGCGGGTCCTTCAGGGGCTCTGTGCTTGGGCCGTCTCCGTCTTCTCACGCTGAACGTAACTGGGAGCGGAGGGGGTGCAATTTCACCCTTCGCAGGCGTGAGTGCCCACAAGTCTTTGCCCAGCAGATGGCAGCAGAGGAGAGGGAAAGAGGCAGCCATCCTTCCGCGACTCCCGAGCAGACAGAAGGGAGAGCCGCCCATAGAAATTAATGGGTGAAGAGCTTGCATCGGGACACCGCTGTTATCGGGCACCTCCACCCACAAACAAAAGAGCCGTGTATCTCCTTACTAACTTGAACCTTATTTCACATACCACCTTTATTTGCTAGCTACATTTATATCCCACCCCTTCCAAGGAGCGCATGGTGATGGACACAGTTCACACACACACACACTTTGTCCTCACAACTACCATGTGACGTAGGCTACACAGAACGAATTGCTAGACCAAGATCATATGCAGGATAGGTTGTGTAGCTGGATAGGATTCGAACAAGCAGGGCCTTCACTGTGCCAAGGGGGTGAGGCATGGAGCAGCCTGCCCAGATGCAGCGCGTGTGGCACAGCAATGTGCTCCACGAGCGGAGGTGGCCATGAAAAGCATCTCCATGGTAGGCTATAGCGCAGCCTTCCACAACCCAGTGCCCTCCAGATATTTTGGACTTCAACTCCCATCAGCCACCACTCAGTCAGGAATGCTGGGAGTTGTAGTCCTAATGTGTGGAGGGCACTAGGTTAGAGAAGGCTGCTTTAACCACTTTGTATTCAATTCTGGTGGGGGGTTTGAGAGACAGATAACATGACAAAAACTTTTTAAAATTCCCAGCTTTCTGTTTACCCTGCTGGTGGGGGTGCAGGTCCCTGCTTCCCATTGCAAGAAGAAAACATGCATGACTTCCATCTACCTGACAGGGCTGGGTGCATGCACAGCCCTGGGTGCCGATTCTGGCTGTTGAACTGCATGTGCAGCACCTGTTTGCCAGCAGGACTCATTGGTTCCTTTTCACACTGAAGTACTGACTGAAGGTGCCCCAACAGCCTCCGTGCAAGAGAGTTGAATTATTGCAATAGACGAGTGGTTGTCAGCTTATCATGCACATTTCTTTGAGTGAATGTTAATTAGTGTGGCCTTCCACCATACTAGTGCCCTCACCAAGCAACTTACACTAATTGTGGGAAGGGCAGATAACTTTTTTTAAGCATCATCCCAGTATTTCACAGTAAAGTGCAAGTGTTTAAAAAAACAGTTGTGAGATCGCCCCCAGGAGAAGAAATTGATGAGAGGCAGTTGTGATTGGATGCACTTGTAAATTGTGTTTTGTAAAAAGTGGTAAGCCATCCCTGCTAGAAACCTGGAGCCAAAAGGTGTTCCAGAAGCAAACCTTTGGCTCTTTCAGACTTCTGGGCATCCCGGTGCTTTCCCAAGCCCCAGCAGAGCATCTCCAGCATCTCACCCCACCTGCAGTAAAAGGGCAGCTCAGACCCAACAGAAGGAGGGAAAGTGACTGCTTTCCCCAGCAATATACCAGGGACATACCTACAAATTTATATAAAATATCTGTCACGCTTCTCTTCAAAACTCAGTGGCACACTGATACAAAACAATACTGAATGCAATCTGACTTTTTAGAAACACAAAAACAGAAGAGAGAGAGATCAACACGTAGAATCAGTAGAACTCCTCCATTAAAACCTGCTTGGACCCAACTTCCAGAGAGGCAGCCCTGAGAGTGTTTTGCAGCAAAAACAAGGAGTTGTCTCCTAACATTTTAAAGATTACCAGACCAACCCTATACCTGCCTACTCAAAAGTAAACCCACTGAATTAAATGGGGCTTGCTCCTGGCAGTACGTATGCACAGGATTGCAGCCTTACTGTGGCATAAAACCACAGGGTACCTCAGCAGACTCTTGACTCAGCTGTATATCAGTCTAGGCAAGAAGCAGGGCTTTCTCTCATTTTAGCCCCCTGAATTCCAAACCCCCCAGATCCTGGAATGACAAGCCTTCAGGGGAACTTACCAAGCATCCCTCTTTTTAAAAGTCATTTCTGTCACTGGCACAATCCTAAGACACTCTCTCGGCCCCACCTACCCCAGTGACATAGAGTTAATAGTGTGTATTGAGGCTGGCACAGGAGGCAGGGGTGGTTTGGTTTTACTGAGTATGGTTGTTTTTATTAGGAAATCATATACCACTTGGCATTCAAACATGACAAGAAGATACTTCAAAATCTTGCTAAAAATCAGGCTTTATGAACAACTTCTACATGTGCTGCAAATTCCAGCATATCCTGTTGACAGTTACTGGAAACACAAGAACTGCACCTTTTTAAATAACGGCTAGCAAAATGGGGAGGAGGTACAGCGTAGGGTAGGGCATGAAAATAGGTCCCAGGTTCAATCACTGATGTCACCTGTTAAAATGCTCTTGCACAGACGATGATGGGATGGACCTCTGCAGGAGAGCCACTGCCAGTAGGGGGCAGCTGCTCCTGAGCTAGATGGACCTGTTGTCAGGCGCAGGTGACTTTCTATGTTGCTTATAGGAAGGATAGGAAGTGGCACACGCCTGCGCAACTGTTACTGGAGTGGGAATAACCTTTGCAAGGCCATCGGTTCTATGCGAAGTCTGCCATCGCACACATAAACGTAATTACTTTCATAATGAGTCTTTGTAAGCCACTGCCACAAAAAGGACAGGGGGCCTGTAATCCTGTTGATTTCCTTGGACCACTTCGCAGCCTTCAATATGATCGATCACAATCCTTCTAGGTATGCTGCCTGAACTGGGATTTCTGGGTAATGCATCGGACAGGTTCTGCTCCTTTGTGGACAGCTGATTCCTGAAGGTAGTGCCAGGAGATTATAGTTCTGTGCCTTGATGGTTTTCCTACAGGGAAACAGAGAGGTCGACTAATTTATCCCACATGCTTTTCAACATCTACATGAAAGTGGTCTACATCAGACAGCATGCCCAATGTCAACCCTGAGGGTGTTTCTCTTCCCAACTAACATTTTCTGCCCGCATACATGACCACGGACCCATGTTTTCTTAACCCTAACCCTAGGTTGAGTTTTAATCCTAATTTTGAAACACAGGTATAAATCCCATGCATCCAGACAGCATTCCCAAATTCATCCCGGAGGGTGTTTCTGTTGCCCACTCACATTTTCTGCCCTGCCTAAACTAATCCCAGGCCCCGGGAGATGCACACGGACCCAGGTTTTCTTAACCCTAACCCTAGCTCGAGTTTTAACCCTAATCTTGAAACACAGGTATAATCCCCATGCATCCAGACAGCATTCCCAAAGTCATCCCGGAGGGTGTTTCTGTGGCCCACTAACCTTTTCTACCCTGCCTAAGCTAATTCCAGGCCCCGGGAGATGCGCACGGACCCTGGTTTTCTTAACCCTAACCCTAGTTTGAGTTTTAACCCTCATCTTGAAACACAGGTATAATCCCCATACTTTCAGGCAGGATTCCCAAAGGCACCCGGAGTGTGTTTCTGTTCCCCACTAACCTTTTCTGCCCTACCTAAGCTAAATCCAGGCCCCGGGAGATGCGCACAGACCATGGTTTTCTTAACCTAACCCTAGCTTGAGTTTTAATCCTAATCTTGAAACACAGGTATAATCCCCATGCATCCAGACAGCATTCCCAAAGTCATCCCGGAGGGTGTTTCTGTTGCCCACTAACCTTTTCTGTCCTGCCTAAGCTTATTTCAGGCCCCAGGAGTTGAGCACGGACCCTGGTTTTCTTAACCCTAACCCTAGCTTGAGTTTTAACCCTAATCTTGAAACACAGGTATAATCATCCAGACAGCATTCCCAAAGTCATCCCGGAGGGTATTTCTCTTGCCAGCTAACCTTTTCTGCCCTGCCTAAGCTAATTCCAGGCTTCAGGAGATATGCACGGACCCTAGTTTTCTTAACCCTAACCCTAAATTGAGTTTTAACCCTAATCTTGAAATCAGGTATCACTCAGTCAGTCAGTCAGTCGATCACTCGTGACCGAGTAAGATTGTCTTCCAGGATAAAAACGAAAATTTACAAAAAGGAGATTTTTAAAAGGAGGAAAATTCTAAAGAAAATTGTGTAGACTCTAGCGATGGGTCCGTAAGTGACTGTGGAGGCCAATTCTAGATCCACACAGCTTCCCACAGTGAGGACACAGGTTACCAGATGGAAGATGGTCTTGTAAAGGATTCATTTGACGTGCTTTTCGCTTAGCACATTTCTCCCTTTCACCTTGCACTCGAGCTTCTTCAAAGTCCATGGAACCTTTGTGAAAGGCCAACTTCCATTTAGATCGTTCATGGGCCAGAGCGTCCCAGTTTTTGATGTTTATATTGCATTTTTTTAGATTAGCCTTAAGAACATCTTTAAACCTCTTACATTGACCACCGATATTCCGCTTTCCATCCTTGAGTTGGGAATAAAGTAACTACTTTGGGAGACGGCAGTCAGGCATTCGAACAACATGACCGGTCCACTGAAGTTGGCGTTGAAGGATCATTTTTTCAATGCTAGTAGTCTTTGCTTCTTCCAGTACACTGACATTTGTTCGCCTATCTTCCCAAGTAATTCGCAGGATTTTCCGGAGGCAACATTGAAGGAGTTGGAGCTGACGTTTATAGATAATCCATGTTTCGCAGGCATACAACCAAGTTGGTAATACGATGGCTTCATAAACCAGTGTTTCGGTCTTCTTACAAATATCCCGATCCTCGAACACTCTATGTTTCATTCGAGAAAACGTGGCACTTGCGGAGCTCAAACGATGCTGGATTTCACTGTCGATGTTAGCTGTAACAGAAAGATAGCTGCCAAGATAGAGAAAATGATCGACATTTTCCAGTATTGTCCCGCCAAGCTGGATAGATGGCATCATCAAAGGATTAGCTTGCACTTGCTGATGAAGCACTTTGGTTTTTTTGATGTTAAGTGAGAGACCAAGTTATTCATATGCTTCTGCAAAAGCATTTAGAATAGTATGGAGATCATCCTCTGAATGTGCGGAGACCACATTATCATCAGCATACATAAGTTCCACAATGGAGGTTGTAATTACCTTACTTTTTGCTTTCAGCCTGCTGAGATTAAAAAGCTTTCCATCAGTTCGATATATAATTCCCACACCAGTGGGAAGTTTCCCCTCGACAAGATGTAAAATCATGGTGATGAAAACAGCAAATTATGTTGGGGCAATAACACATCCCTGTTTAACACCTGATCCCACTTTAAATGGAGCACCATGAGAGCCGTTGTTGTCCAAGACCGTAGCCGTCATGTTGTCATGGAGAAGTCGCAAGATATTCACAAATTTTGGGGGGCATCCAATTTTCATAAGTATAGTCCAGAGAGCTGTTCGGTTTACAGTATCAAAGGCCTTAGCAAGATCAATAAATGCCATATAAAGGGGTTGATTTTGCTCCCGGCATTTTTCTTGGAGCTGATGTGCAGTAAAAATCATGTCTACTGTCCCTCTAGAGGGGCGGAAACCATATTGAGTTTCAGGGGGGAACTCTTCTGAAATAGATAGAAGACGGTTTGCGAGAATCCTGGCAAATATTTTACCTGCGGTAGCTAAGAGAGAGATGTCCCGATAGTTTCCACAATCTGTTCTATCACCTTTCTTAAAGAGGGTGATAATCATGGCATCCCTGAAGTCTTCTGGGATCTCTTCACTTATCAAGATATTTTCGATGAGTTTATGAAGATGTTGTACAAGTTCGGGGGGGGGGGGCTTCTTTAATGATTTCAGGAGAAATCCCATCTGGTCCACTAGCTTCGTTATTCTTGAAAAACAGGTATACGGTAATCCCCATGCATCCAGACAGCATTTCCAAAGTCATCCCAGACGGTATTTCTTTTGCCCACTAATTTTTTCTGCCCTGCCCTGCCCTGCCTAATTCCAGGCCCCGGGAGATGCGCACAGACCCTGGTTTTCTTAACCCTAACCCTAACTTGAGTTTTATCCCTAATCTTGAAACACAGGTATAATCCCCATGCATCCAGACAGCATTCCCAAAGTCACCTGGGAGGGTTTTTCTGTTGCCCACTAACCTTTTCTACCCTGCCTTAGTTAATTCCAGGCCCCGGGAGTTAGGCACGGACCCTGGTTTTCTTAACCTTAACCCTAGCTTGAGTTTTAACCCCAATCTTGAAACACAGGTGTAAGCTAATTCCAGCCCCCGGGAAATGCGCACGGACCCTTTTTTTTTCTTAACCCTAACTCTAGCTTCAGTTTTATCCATAATTTTGTAACACAGGTATAATCCCCACACTTTCAGACAGCATTCCCAAAGTAGTGCCGGAGGGTGTTTCTGTTGCCCACTAACCTTTTCTGCCCTACCTAAGCTAATTCTAGGCCCCAGGAGACGCGCACAGACACTGGTTTTCTTTACCCTAACCCTAGCTTGAGTTTTAACCCTAATCTTGAAACACAGGTATAATCCCCATACTTTCAGACAGCATTCCGAAAGTCATCCCGGAGGGTGTTTCTGTTGCCCACTAACCTTTTCTGCCCTGCCTAAACTAATTCCAGGCCCCGGGAGTTGCGCACGGACCCTGGTTTTCTTAACCCTAACCCTAGCGTGAGTTTTATCCCTAATTTTGTAACACAGGTATAATCCCCACACTTTCAGACAGCATTCCCAAAGTAGTGCCGGAGGGTGTTTCGGTTGCCAACTAACCTTCTTTGCCCTGTCTAAGCTAATTCCAGGCCCCGGGAGTTGCGCACGGACCCTTGTTTTATTAATCCTAACCCTAGCTTGAGTTTTAACCCTAATCTTGAAATACAAGTATAATCCCCATGCATCCAGGCAGCATTTCCAAAGTCATCCCGGAGGGTGTTTCTGTTGCCCACTACCCTTTTCTGCCCTGCCTAAGCTAATTCTAGACCCCAGGAGACGCGCACGGACCCTGGTTTTCTTAACCCTAACCCTAGCTTGAGTTGTATCCCTAATCTTGAAACACAGGTATAATCCCCATGCATCCAGACAGCATTCCAAAAGTCACCCCGGAGGGTGTTTCTGTTGCCCACTAACCTTTTCTGCCCTGCCTAAGCTAATTCAAGGCCCCAGGAGATGCGCACGGACCCTGGTTTTCTTAACCCTAACCCTAGCTTCAGTTTTAACCCTAATCTTGAAACACAGGTATAATCCCCATGCATCCAGACAGCATTCCCAAACTCATCCCTGAGGATGTTTCCTTTGCCCACTAACCTTTTCTGCCCTGCCTAAGCTAATTCCAGGCCCCGGGAGACCCACACGGACCCTGGTTTTCTTAACCCTAACCTACCTTGAGTTTTAACCCTAATCTTGAAACACAGGTACAATCCCATTGCATTCAGACAGCATTCCGATAGTCATCCTGGAGGGTGTTTCTGTTGCCCACTAACCTTTTCTGCCCGGCCTAAGCTACTTCCAAGCCCCGGGAGATGCGCACGGACCCTGGTTTTCTTAACCCTAACCCTAGCTTGAGTTTTAACGCTAATCTTGAAACACAGGTATAATCCCCACGCTTCCAGATAGCATTCCCAAAGTCATCCCGGAGGGTGTTTCCCTTGCCCACTAACCTTTTCTGCCCTGCATAAGCTAATTCCAGGCCCCAAGAGATACGTACGGACCCTGGTTTTCTTAACCCTAACCCTAGGTTGAGTTTTAACCCTCATCTTGAAACACAGGTATAATACCCATGCATCCAGAGGGGCATTATCAAAGTCATCCCGGATGATGTTTCTTTTGCCCACTAATTTTTTCTGCCCTGCCTAAGCTAATTCCAGGCCTCGGGAGATGCGCACAGACCCTGGTTTTTTTAACCCTAACCCTAGCTTGAGTTTTAACCCTAATCTTGAAACAAAGGTACAATCCCCATGCATTCAGGAAGCATTCCCCAAGTCACCAGGGGGGTGTTTCTGTTGCCCACTAACCTTTTCTGCCCTGCCTAAGCTAATTACAGGCCCCGGGATGTGCACACGGACCCTGCTTTTCTTAACCCTATCCCAAGCTTGAATTTTAACCCTAATCATGAAACACAGATATAATCCCCAGGAATTCAGAAAGCATTCCCCAAGTCACCAGGGGGGTGTTTCTGTTGCCCACTAACCTTTTCTGCCCTGCCTAAGCTGATTCTAGGCCCCGGGGGATGCGCACAGACCCTGATTTTCTTAACCCTAACCCTAGCTTGAGTTTTAACCCTAATCTTGAAACACAGGCATTATCGCCATGCATTCAGACAGCATTCCCAAAGTCATCCCGGAGGGTGTTTCTGTCGCCCACTAACCTTTTCTGCCCTGCCTAAGCTAATTCCAGGCCCCAGGATATGTGCACGGACCCTGGTTTTCTTAACCCTAACCCTAGCTTGAGTTTTAACCCTAATCTTGAAACACAGGTATTATCCCCATGATTTCAAACAGCATTCCCAAAGTCATCCGGGATGGTATTTCTGTTACCCACTAACCTTTGCTGCTCTGCCTAAGCTGATTCCAGGCCCTGGAAGATGTGCACGGACACTGGTTTTCTTAACCCTAACCCTAGCTTGAGTTTTAACCCTAATCTTGAAACAGAGGTACAATCCCCATGCATTCAGGCAGCATTCCAATAGTCATCCCGGAGGGTGTTTCTGTTGCCCCCTAACCTTTTCTGCCCTGCCTAAGCTAATTCTAGGACCCGGGAGTCGCGTTCGGACCCATGTTTTCTTAACCCTAACCCTAGTTTGAGTTTTAACCCTAATCTTGAAACACAGGTATAATCCCCATGCATTCAGACAGCATTCCCAAAGTCATCCCGGAGGGTGTTTCTCTTGCCCACTAACCTTTTCTGCCCTGCCTAAGCTAATTCCAGGACCCGGGATATGCGCACGGACCCTGATTTTCTTAACCCTAACCCTAGCTTGAGTTTTAACTCTAATCTTAAAACACAAGTAGAATCATAGAATCATAGAATCATAGAAAAGTAGAGTTGGAAGGGGCCCACAAGGCCATCGAGTCCAACCCCCTGCTCAATGCAGGAATCTAGGTCAAAGCATCTCTGACAGATGTCTGTCCAGCTGCACCTTGAATGCCTCCAGAGTGGGAGAGCCCACCACCTCCCTAGGTAGTTGATTCCATTGTCTTATTGCTCTGACAGTCAGGAAATTTTTCCTGATGTTTAGGTGGAATCTAGGTTCCTGTAACTTGAGCCCATTATTCCGTGTCCTGCAAACTGGGATGACCGAGAAGAGATCTTTGCCCTCCTCTGTGTGACATCCCTTCAAATGCTGGAAGAGTGCGATCATATCTCCCCTCAGTCTCCTCTTCTGAAGGCTAAACATGCCCAGTTCTTTCAGTCTCTCCTCATAGGGCCTTGTTTCCAGTCCCTTTATCATCCTTGTTGCCCTCCTCTGAACCCTCTCCAGTTTGTCTATGTCCTTCTTAAAGTGAGGTGCCCAGAACTGGACGCAGTACTCAAGATGAGGCCTAACCAGTGCCGAGTAAAGGGGAATTATCACTTCCCGCGATTTGGAAGCTATACTTCTATTAATACAGCCCAAAATTGCATTTGCCTTCTTTGCAGCCACGTCGCATTGCTGGCTCATATTCAGTTTGTGATCTACCACAATTCCAAGATCCTTCTCACTTGTAGTATTGTTGAGCCAAGTGTCCCCCATTCTGTAACTCTGCATTTGGTTTCCTCTCCCTAGGTGCAGCACTTGGCATTTATCCCTATTAAATTTCATTCTGTTGTTTTCGGCCCAGCGCTCCAGCCTATCGAGGTCACTTTGAATTTTGTTTCTGTCTTCCAGAGTATTAGCTGTTCCACCCAACTTTGTGTCATCTGCAAATTTGATAAGCATTCCCTGTACCTCCTGATCCAAGTCATTAATAAAAATGTTGAAGAGCACCGGGCCCAGGACCGAGCCCTGTGGTACCCCGCTCGTTACCTCTCCCCAGTTTGAGAAGGAACCATTGATAAGCACTCTTTGAGTCCGATTCTTTAGCCAATTGTGGATCCACCTGATAGTTGTTCCATCTAGCCCACTCTTAGCTAGCTTACTAATCAGGATATCATGAGGCACTTTGTCGAAAGCTTTGCTGAAGTCCAGGTATATAATGTCCACAGCATTCCCACAGTCCACAAGGGAGGTTACCCGATCAAAAAATGAGATCAGATTAGTCTGACAGGATTTGTTCTTGACAAATCCATGCTGGCTTCTAGTAATCACTGCATTGTTTTCAAGGTGCTTGCAGACTGACTTCTTTATAATCTGCTCCAAAATCTTCCCGGGGATTGATGTCAGACTGACTGGCCTATAGTTCCCAGGTTCCTCCTTCTTGCCCTTTTTGAAGATGGGAACAACATTTGCCCTCCTCCAGTCGTCTGGCACTTCTCCTGTCCTCCATGATTTCTCAAAGATAATAGACAGTGGTTCTGAGAGTTCTTCTGCCAGTTCCTTTATTACTCTAGGATGCAGCTCATCAGGCCCTGGAGATTTAAACTCGTTCAGAGTAATCAGGTGCTCCTTGACCATTTGCCTATCAATCTCAAGCTGCAATTCTGCCCCTTCAGTCTGCACTTCAGGTTTGCCAGGGGGGTCATAGACCCTCTTTTGGGAGAAGACCGAGCCGAAGTAGGAATTGAACACTTCTGCCTTTTCTTTGTCTTCTGTTATCAATTTGCCATCCTCATTGCGTAGTTGAACCACCAGTTCTTTCTTCTGTCTTTTACTGTGCATGTATCTGAAGAAAGCTTTTTTGTTGCTTTTAGCATTCCTCGCTAACCTTAGCTCATTCTCAGCTTTAGCCTTCCTGACACTATTCCTGCAGTTCTGTGCTACCTGCCTGTACTCTTCCCCTGTAGCCTGTCCTTCCTTCCACTTCCTATACGTGTCCTTTTTTGTTTTCAGGTCATCTTTGAGTTTATTGTGAAGCCACATTGGCTTCTTCTGTTGCCCTCTGCCTTTTCTCCTTGTGGGAATTGTTTGCAATTGTGCCTTTAAAATTTCCTTTTTTAAAAACTCCCACCCCTCCTGGGCTCCCTTTCTCGTGAGAGTCACTTGCCATGGGATCTTACTAATCATTGTTCTGAGTTTGTTAAAATTGGCTTTCCTAAAATCCAGGGTACGTGTTTGGCTACACTCAGCTTTTGCTTCTGTTAGAATCAAGAACTCAAGTATAACATGGTCACTTTCCCCCAGAGTTCCCGAAACTGCCACTTTATCCACTAACTCGTCTCTGTTGGTTAGAATCAGGTCAAGGATAGCCGATCCTCTAGTTCCTTCCTCCACTTTCTGTAGGAGGAAGTTATCAGCAGCACAGCTCAGGAATTTCTTGGAGGGGCCATGTTTGGCTGAATAAGTCTCCCAACAGATATCAGGGAAATTGAAGTCCCCCATTACTACCACATCGTGCCTCCTTGAAACAATGGCAATTTGCTTTTCAAAAGTTCCATCCTCGTCTTCTCCTTGATTGGGTGGTCGGTAGTAGACTCCAACCGCCATGTTCGCTTTATTCTTTGCCCCCTTTATTTTAACCCAGATGCTCTCAATGGGGCTGCCAAGCTCCTCTTCCTGTATCTCTGTGCAGAGATACGTATTTTTAACATACAGTGCAACTCCACCTCCCTTTCTGTTGCTTCTGTTCCTTTTGAACAAGTTATACCCTTCAATTGCTGTATTCCAGTCATGGGAGTCATCCCACCAGGTTTCAGTTATCCCTATCAAGTCGTACTTGCCCTCATGTATCAAGAGTTCAAGTTCGTCTTGTTTATTGCCCATACTCCTGGCATTAGTATAGAGACATTGAAGATTATGTGCTTTATAGTCCGACTTTCCCCCTACATTTTGTGGTAGACTATCAATGGGCACCGCTGGAGCTGTTCTCTCCATTGTGGCATAGAGGCCTTCTTCCATTGGTACCCCCGAGTTTATGTCTCCCTCCCCTGTTGGATTCAGTTTAAAGCCCTCCTGATTAAGTTCCTCATGCTGTGGCCAAACACATTCTTCCCAGTCCTTGTGAGGTGCAACCCATCCTTTGCCAGCAGTCCATCTTCCAGGAAGTGTAGCCCGTGGTCCCAGAATCCAAATCCCTCACGTCGGCTCCACCTTCGTAGCCAGTCATTCACTCGGAGTATTTTTCTTTCCCTTTCTATGCCTCTTCCAAGTACTGGAAGGATGGATGAGAAAACTATCTGGGCCCCGAAGTTCTTGAGTTCCCTTCCCAGCTCTTCAAAGTCTGCCGTGATTTCTTTGTAACTCCGCTTGGCAGTATCATTTGTACCCACGTGGAAGAGAAGAAAGGGGTATGTGTCGGTGGGCTGCATGAGCCTCGGCAGCTGCTCTGTCACATCCTTAATCCGTGCCCCAGGGAGACAGCACACCTGGCGAGTCCATGGGTCTTCGCGACATACTTTGGCTTCGATCCCCCGCAGGAGGGAGTCTCCCACTACGAGTACTCTTCTCTTCCTCTTGCTGTAGGCCTTGGTTTGATTGCCTCCACTTGACTGACCCTCAGCCTCTTGCTCGCTGTCACGTTGGGTGCCCGATAATCCGTCCTCTGCAGGCTGTCCTCTGCTCTCGTCCTCAAGTACATGGAAGCGGTTCCATAGCTCCACTGCTTCCACAGGCGCAGAGTGTCTTGTAGTTCTTCTGCTCCTAACAGTCACCCTTTTCCAGGGGGTTCCCCCTGCGTTATTTTCCCTTGCCTCCGCAGTCTCCGACTCCGCCTCTTCCTGCCGTTGCCCTTCTGGCTCCTGTACTGTGCTTTGGTGCTGTAGATCCACCGTTCTGTCTAAGAACTCCTCACTTTCTCTTATGCTCCTGAGGGTTGACACTTGCTGCTCCAGTCCTCTGACCTTTTCTTCCAACAGTATAATCCCCATGCTTTCAAACATCATTTCCCAAGTCACCAGGGGGGTGTTTCTTTTGCCCACTAACCCTTTCTGCCCTGCCTAAGCTAATTCCAGGCCCCAGGAGATTCGCACGGACCGTGGTTTTCTTAACCCTAACCCTAGCTTGAGTTTTAACCCTGATCTTGAAACACAGGTATAATGCCCATGCATCCAGACAGCATTCCCAAAGTCATCCCGGAGGGTGTTTCTCTGGCCCACTAATCCTTTCTGCCCTGCTTAAGCTAATTCCAGGCCCTGGGTGATGCGCACGGACCCTGGTTTTCTTAAGCCTAACCCTAGGTTGAGTTCTAACGCTAATCTTGAAACACAGGTATAATCCCCACGCATCCAGATAGCATTCCCAAAGTCATCCCGGAGGGTGTTTCCCTTGCCCACTAACCTTTTCTGCCCTGCATAAGCTAATTCCAGGCCCCAAGAGATACGCACGGACCCTGGATTTCTTAACCCTAACCCTAGCTCGAGTTTTAACCCTCATCTTGAAACACAGGTATAATACCCATGCATCCAGACAGCATTCCCAAAGTCATCCCGGAGGGTGTTTCTGTCGCCCACTAACCTTTTCTGCCCTGGCTAAGCTAATTCAAGGCCCCAGGAGATGCGCACGGACCCATGTTTTCTTAATTCTAACCATAGCTTCATTTTTAACCCCAATCTTGAAACACAGGTATAATCCCCATGCATCCAGACAGCATTCCCAAAGTCATCCCGGAGGGTGTTTCTGTTGCCCACTAACCTTTTCTGCCCTACCTAAGCCAATTCCAGGCCCTGGGAGTTAAACATGGACCCTGGTTTTCTTGACTCTAACTCTAGCTTGAGTTTTAACCCTAATCTTGAAACACAGGTATAATCCCCATACTTTCAGGCAGCATTCCCGAAGTTATCCCAGAGGGTGTTTCTGTTGCCCACTAACATTTTCTGCCCAACCTTAGCTAATTTCAGGGCCCAGGAGTTGCGCACGGACCCAGGTTTTCTTAATCTTAACTATAGCTTCATAGAATCATAGAATCATAGAAAAGTAGAGTTGGAAGGGGCCTACAAGGCCATCGAGTCCAACCCCCTGCTCAATGCAGGAATCCAGGTCAAAGCATCTCTGACAGATGTCTGTCCAGCCGCACCTTGAATGCCTCCAGACTGGGAGAGCCCACCACCTCCCTAGGTAGTTGATTCCATTGTCTTATTGCTCTGACAGTCAGGAAATTTTTCCTGATGTTTAGGTGGAATCTAGGTTCCTGTAACTTGAGCCCATTATTCCGTGTCCTGCAAACTGGGATGAACGAGAAGAGATCTTTGCCCTCCTCTGTGTGACATCCCTTCAAATACTGGAAGAGTGCGATCATATCTCCCAGTCTCCTCTTCTGAAGGCTAAACATGCCCAGTTCTTTCAGTCTCTCCTCATAGGGCCTTGTTTCCAGTCCCTTTATCATCCTTGTTGCCCTCCTCTGAACCCTCTCTAGCTTGTTCACCTGGCCAGGCAGGAGGAAGGGAACTCATGAGTCATGACTCATGGCTTACTGGGCCTGGACTACATTTACATATGAACGCTTTCAACCTGGCTCCTCCAGACTTCCAGGCGCCATGCCCCATCCTATGTTTTATGTACCTTTCGCTTCCTCCCAGCCCCCCCCCCAACTGGCCTTACTTGGTTTACACATGAGGAGGCGTGTGTGTGTGTGTGTGTCCATGCAGGAACCCCCAAAGGCTCCTTTCTTCACAGGTGGAATCTAGGTTCCCGTAATTTGAGCCCATTATTCCTTGTCCTGCAAACTGGGATGATCGAGAAGAGATCCTGGCCCTCCTCTGTGTGACATCCCGTCCAGTACTGGAAGAGTGCAGTCATATCTCCCCTCAGTTTCCTCTTCTGAAGGCTAAACATGCCCAGTTCTTTCAGTCTCTCCTCATAGGGCCTTGTTTCCAGTCCCTTTATCATCCTTGTTGCCCTCCTCTGAACCCTCTCTAGCTTGTCTATGTCCTTCTTAAAGTGTGGTGCCCAGAACTGGATGCAGTACTCAAGATGGGGCCTAACCAGTGCCGAGTAAAGGGGAATTATAACTTCACGCAATTTGGAAGCTATCCTTCTATTAATGCAGCCCAAAATAGCATTTGCCTTCTTTGCAGCCACATCGCATTGCTGGCTCATATTCAGTTTGTGATCCACCACAATTCCAAGACCATATCATAGAATCATAGAAAAGTGGAGTTGGAAGGGGCCTACAAGGCCATCGAGTCCAGCCCCCTGCTCAATGCAGGAATCCAGGTCAAAGCATCCCTGACAGATGGCTGTCCAGCTGCACCTTGAATGCCTCCAGAATGGGAGAGTCCACCAACTCCCTAGGTAGTTGATTCAATTGTCTTATTGCTCTGACAGTCAGGAAATTTTTCCTGATGTTTAGGTGGTGTGGAGGAAGGGGGGGCTGGCTGGCCCACCACACCCCCACCCTTTCCTACTCCAAAGGAACCAAGACCCCCAGAGATCTCAAGGTACCAGATTGCCAGCCTCAGCTGTCTGCAACCTTACTTGGATCTCTGTTCAGGGACTCGCCTTTAATTCTGTAACCTGGATTTTGATACTGAAGCCACAGAGTACTACAAAACCCATGTGGGGTAAAACCAAGACAAGGTTTATTCTGGTAAAATTTTACAACAAGATTAGGGAAATGAGAGAAGCACACAAAATAGAGAGACACTTTAGTACACAGTAAAGCTGCAAAACAATAAAACCTGATTCCTTAATATCTCTCAGGCACACACCTGTTACCTGAGGGTGTTCTCTTCAAGGGTTAAATCCAGCACAGCCTCACTGCCCGAGGGAGATTACCACACCTACCCGAAGGTCCGAGATGGGTAAAACTCTTACACGACTTGCCTTCACTCGAGCCCTCAATCAGCTAATTTTACCAGGAGCAACCTGGGGTCGGATCCTGAGGGGGGGGCCCTGAAGGCTTGGGCCCCTCCTTGGCGCGCCGCCATGGCTCCACCAGCAGGGCAGTCACGCGAAGACCAAAGACAAACAGGCTACAGTTGGGAAATAGCTCTTCCCCCCTCCCCCTTTCTGTAGCTTTCTTGCTTTCAGCCAATTAGATTGAACTTCACCTGGCCAGGCAGGAGGAAGGGAACTCATGAGTCATGACTCATGGCCCAGCGCTCCAGCCTATCGAGTCGCTTTGAATTTTGTTTCTGTCTTCCAGAGTATTAGCTGTTCCACCCAACTTTGTGTCATCTGCAAATGTGATAAGCATTCCCTGCACCTCCTCATCCAAGTCATTAATAAAATGTTGAAGAGCACTGGGCCCAGGACCGAGCCTTGTAGTACCCCGCTCGTTACCTCTCCCCAGTTTGAGAAGGAACCATTGATAAGCACTCTTTGAGTCCGATTCTGTAGCCAATTGTGGAGCCACCTGATGGTTGTTCCATCTAGCCCGCTTTTAGCTAGCTTGCTAATCAGGATATCGTGAGGCGCTTTGTCGAAAGCTTTGCTGAAGTCCAGATATATTTTATTTATTTATTTATTTATTTATTATATTTATACCCCGCCTTTCTTCCTGCAAGGAACCCAAGGCGGCTTACATAATCATCCTCCTCCTCTCCATTTTATCCTCACAACAACCCTGTGAGGTAGGTTAGGCTGAGAGTCAGTGACTGACCCAAAGTCACCCAGTGAGTCTCATGGCTGAGCGGGGACTAGAACCTGGATCTCCTGAGTCCCAGTCCAACACTCTCACCACTACACTACACTGGCTCCCCAGCATTCCCACAGTCCACAAGGGAGGTTACCCAATCAAAAAATGAGATCAGATTAGTCTGGCAGGATTTGTTCTTGACATATGATTCTATGATTCTATGAAATCCATGCTGGCTTCTAGTAATCACTGCATTGTTTTCAAGGTGCTTGCAGACTGACTTCTTTATAATCTGCTCCAAAAATTTCCCAGGGATTGATGTTAGACTGACTGGTCTATAGTTCCCAGGTTCCTCCTTCTTGCCCTTTTTGTCGCAACAGCAAATGGGGTGTTTGTTAACAGATGCTGGTCTGGGTACTGACTCACAGTTTTGGGGTGAGGCAATCCTGGTAGCTAACTATTTGTGCAACAGGACCTGGTCTGCTGTGATAGAGGATATGCCTTATGCAAAACTGTTTGGGAGGACGCCTGATCTTGGCCACCTCCTAGAGTCTGGGGTAGTTTTGCATATGTGCATATTCCCAAGTCACAGAGAAGAGAAGGAGAGCCCAAGTCTCAGAAGCTTCGGTTTGTGGAACTGGGAAGTCTTGGCAGTTTCCCTGTGGGCATGGGAAGGTTGTGGTATCCCAGAACGAGGTATTTTTTGAGGAAAGCTGGCAACAAATACATGCAAACCCTGAAGTGTTAATTCCCCTAGGCACCTCTCCTCGGCAGGCAGGAGAGGGGGGTGAAAAGAGCCCAGGGAATCCCAATCACTCCTCTTCGAGAGAAGCCAGCTCAAATGGGGAAGGGCAAGGAATCAGGCTTGCTGGGGAAAGTACTGAACCTGAGATACGCAGGTCTCAGAGAAGCACGAAAGGTATCCCACCCCAGAGATTTGAATTCATTTGAGAGGAATGAAGTGTATTCAAAGGTTTCTGCACCGTAGGGGTGAAAGTTACTGGCAGAAGATGGATATTCAAATGGAGGTTTTCAATATCTGGTGAGCAAAGCTACAATGACATATTGTGTGCTGGGTCAAGCAGCAGTCAAATTGCAGAGCAATTTGGAAAAGAGTGCAACATAAAGTCTTTGGGTGAGGTATCACAATATCTGGATGTACAGGTTGTGAGAACAAAGGAGAACGTTTGTCTCAATCAAGGGCACAAGGTAGTGGCATTACGTGAGAGGTTCAGTATGCTGGGTTGTGCATCTGTACAGACACCAATGGCAACGGAGTTTACAAAGTCTGAAAGTGAAACAGTTGTGATAAATACAGATATGGATACGAAGGTACCAAAGGGGCACATTGGAAATGGCAATGAAAGAGGCCACATACAGAGGGAAATCAAAACAATGGTGTATTGTTCGTCTGGAGGGAATCTGGCAGATGTGCTGACAAAGGCTCTGCCCAGACCAAAATTCCAGGAGAGGATTTCTAGGTTTCGTATGGTGCTCTAATGTATATATGTTTAGATATGTTAATAAAGCTTTCTAGCCACTCAGGCAAGGAGGGGTGTTAGAATATGGCATTGCATATTCTGGTTTTGCCTTCGTGCAAGAAGTCTGCCCAGAAACAGCAGTTATGTCCAAGGTCTTTGAATGAGATCATTTCACCTTTGGCACAGTTAACATGGCTTAGAGTTTTTTCTTACGGGCTACAAGGTCGTTCAAGCCAGGAGGTTTTGCAGCTGGCATTACCTCAGACCATGGGTGTGCCTATACAGGATTGTATTTAAGGTGTTTAATGTGTCTGTGTTCTTGTGGGGAGAAAGGCGTTGGCTTATGAGTAAGCATTGTATTGATAAGAGATAGTTGTGTATGTTTTTAGACTGTTCATTATTTTTGTGTCTAACATACTGTTCTCTAGTATTTTTGTATTTAGCACTCTGTTCCTGTTTTGTTTTACAAGTCTTAGTTTTTAGTATACTTTTGCTAAGTAAACTGGCTTGTTTTGTTTTGCCATACTGGACTAGCCTAAGCCACTTACCGCTGCTACATCTGCTGCTGCTGGGGAACATAGTTTTTGACTTTGTTTTCCCCCCAGGAGCTCAGATTCCAACAGGCACCCCAATTCACCCACCAGTCATGCAGCCTCCCTGCCGGCACATCAAAAACCCTTTGCCTACCAAGCTGTAGACACAAGACTGTCCAGAGGCATGGGACACCCCCACCCCCTTCCTCTCCCCCCCCCGCCCCAGCGCCCCATAGCAAGGCAATTTTCACTGTGAAGACGGGATCCAAAGTTGAGCGCCCCGCCCGGCCCCGTGTAGCTTCGCGAGAGCTGCTGTGTGGTCGGCCATGAAGCCTGCTTAGCTCACGGCAGGGAATGGGAGGCTTGGTCCTGTCGTGCGGAGGGGCCTTCCTCTTGCAGGATCTTCCTCAAATGGGCACTGTGTGTGACTGAAGGACATGCAGTAGCACACGCCTGCCTGCCTGCCTGCCTGCCTGCCTGCCCGCCCGCCCGCCTGGAAGAGCTGAGCTGCTCCCTTTCGGGGTCTGCGCCTTCCCTCCCGTGGCTTGGTGGCTCCCTCTGATCAAGAGAAGGGGCAGTTTAAGTGCGGGGAACACTCACATCTAAGCAGGACTGTTTCCCAAACCACAGGTATTATTACACCCGTTTGAGAGACCTTCAGAAATCTGGCCATGGGGTTCCATCCAGGGCTACACTGCAGGGATGGGGACTCGGACTCTAGGACTCGACTCGTGAGTCGGACTGAGTCCCCCCTCTGACTCGAGTCATCCAAAGACTCGTGACTCGACACCAAGGACTCTTCAACATCCCTGCTATATTGTGTCTCTTGACCCTACCAAGGCTTACCAATGGAGCTCATAAAGGATCAAATGGCCACGGAGCATGTGCAAAGAGCACAGTGACCACCACACTCCCCTCCCCTCCCCCTAGAATTAGGGGTGCACCTGCCAGGCCACTGATTCAGCCCGTTTGCTTCCTCATATCTATGGCAACCAAGGGGGTGTTGTGATTTCTGGCATCCCTTTCACCTGCTACTGCTTGGCCAGGGTCACACAACTGCCTAGCGCAGAGGTGCTCCCATGCGCAGGCCTGTGGGCTCGCCTTGAGGGAGTTCCAGCGATGGTGCAAACTTGCCCCAAGTCAACTACCCCCAGGGCAGCCCGATGCCCTGCAGCTGTCTTGGACTACCATCCCCAACATTTCTGGCCATTGGCCAAGCTGGCTCAGGCTGATGGGCATTGAAGTCCAGCACATGCGGAGGGCACCAGGTTGGGGAAGGCTGCCTCAGGGCAGGTCCAGTTAGTGCAGCAGCTTCCTGCAGGGGGTGACCTGCTGTGGAATCCAGGCTGGAACCCGCTCAGGGAAAAGGCCGCAGCGGGGGGGGGCGGGGGGGGGAGAGCCAGCAAGGGGCAGACCCTGCCCTGCTCCTTCCTCCAGTTCTACAGCAGCAAAATTGGTACTGCAGGAGAGAAAAGCCCGTGGTTGCTGGAGTCACTGCGGCTGCCAGGGTGCAAGTTCGGGTGGATACAGTCTCCGCTTAAGTCTTGAGGCACTTCCCAGGTTCCTTCTCACAGAAGGAGGAGCCAGAGGGGCAGGAGTTGCCTCTGCCCCTCCTTCTCCCCCCAGAACTCAAGGTAACAAGAGGGAGTATGGAAATCAATAAATTAAATATTTTATTCCATAAATTAAGGGAGGAAAACATCCAGAAAATAAGACACTAGCGTCGCTGAGAAAGCCAGTTCCTTTGTGCTAAAACAAAAAAGGGGGGGTCAGTGCTTTGCATTTCTTGTGCCAACACGTTCCCTGGGCAATCAGCATCTCCTTCCCCACAAATAATAGCGGGGGTGGGGAGCAGGAAGCGTTTAAGAAGTGAGCCTGGTCCATGTAGTAACTGGGGGTGGGGGGCGTGCCTGGCTGCTTGTGCTTCTTCCTGCCATCTTCTGTGTTCACGAAAGAGAACGGGGTGGCCGCCCGGCCTTTGGTCTCCTCCTCCACCCCTTCCATGGAGATGAAATCCACCACAGCACTAAGGAGGCAAGCCTATAAGCGCCCATGCACACCCACCCACACCCACACCCATACACACATAGTAAAAACTGTTCTGCAGCAAAAAACGAGACACGGCCAGGGTACAAAAAAGAAGCCAGAGTCGGTGCTCAGGCCAAGGCCTCTCCCGCACAGCCCCCCACCAAACCATCTCCTGGAAACAGGAGCAAAAAGCCCACAGGTTTCTCCTTCCTTCCTTCCCTCCCTCCCCATCCCTCTCCAAACCCCCAGAGGAGTGAACAATGGATTTCCCTAGCCCCTCTTTTTCATTCCCTTAAAACTGAATCCCCCCACACACACACAATTGTCTGATCTGGGGGGGCTGCCCTTTGCACAGATGGAGAGTGCTCTCTCTCCGGGAGGGGGGTAATGCCACAGGAAATCAGCCCTTCCAAAGTGCCAAATCTGCCAAATCGGTGTGGATCACCATCCCCCCCAGGAAGAGGAGGAGGAAGTGGGGGAGGGCAGTGGGGGGGGAGGGCCCGGTCCCACTGCGGAGCCTTCCTCCACTCTGGTTCTGCCTGGAGGAGGCGCCCTTCCCCGGCCGCTCCCTGCGGGCCCCCCGGATCTCAGGGGAGGGGCGGGAGCCCACCAGGACACCCCCAGGGTCCACTCCCCCTGGCCCTGTGGCTGCCCGGTCTTCACTGTATCCAGCGCCTGAACCGCTGCTGCCGTCCTCATCTGAAACACAGAACGGGGCGTGGGGGACAAAGAGAAAGGGCAGCGTGCGCATAACTCTGGCAGTCTGGGTTCAAAGGAGCCCTTCCAAAAATAACACACACACACACACACACACACACACACACAGATCTCTTCGCCACTTGCAGGGAGGGGGCCAAAGGGGCAATCAATGACTTACTGATGGGACACATACCACAACACGGCCCCTCCTAAAGAAAAGGGTCACTTGAAAGGGAATATTAATAATATACTACAAATCTCTGCTCTCACAATATGTACTCCAGTTAACTCCACATACTGTAGCCAGGAAGGGAAGGGGTGGGCTGGGGAACTCTGCTGGGGGAGGGGGGGTCTCCACTTGGACAAGCATCCCTCGGGGTTTGGAGGAGGTCAAGGATGCAGCACACAGCCTCTGATGGTCCTTGGTTGATTTGAACTGGCCACATCTAACGTTTATAGATTTCATAGATCATACAGTTGGAAGGAGCCTACAAGGCTATCAAGTCCAACCCCCTGCTCAATGCAGGAAACTAGAGGAGGGGTCTCCCATCCAAGTAATAACCAGGCCTGACCCTGCTTAGCTTTCCACGCTCAGACAAGCTGAGCCAGCGTGAGCCACAGGCCTCACAGGGAGTGGGGAACCTTTTTCTGCCCAAGACCTGCATCCCCTCATGGGTAACCTTACAGCACTGCAATACAGCAGGTATGGAGCACCTTTGTCCAGTGGGCTGAATACAGCCCGCAGCCCAGCCCGCTGGGCTTCTTCTCCAGGCCCCTCCCCCGCTCCCAGCAGGGAAAAGCCCTTGCTTCTCTCTGAGCTGGTCAGGAACCTGCAGAGGCTTGTCCTGCTTGCTTGTGAGTAGACGTAGCAGCTCGCACTTCTGATTAGGTTTAAAATCAGTGAGAATTGCATTTGGCCCCACCTACAGATGGAGTAAAGCCTCCAACTCCAAGACCTTTCCCAGACGGGAATTTGGCCCTTGGGCTGAAAAAGGTTCCCCACTCACTCCGTAGGCCTGTGGTAAGACAGGTCAAAGCCGCCTCCTGCCCCAGAACACCACACCTGTGACAGGGGTTCTCACTTAAAGGAATGTTACTGTATCCTCAAGCCAGTCAACCCCACCCTCAACGTTCAACCCAGGGAAAGACAACCCCCCCATTCTTGCTGGGGGGGTTTCCCTATTACTGCACTACAACACACACACACACACACACACACACACACACACACACGGCATGTAAAAGGAGGTTTAGTCATCAGGAGGGGGGGTGAGCTGCTAAGTGGGGGGGCAGCAGTCTCACCTGCATCCTGGAAGTCAACGTCCTGCCCGCTGCAGGCCCCCACCAAGCGAGAAGTGGCCCCCCGCAGTGCCAGGACATGCTGGCGCGTGGGCATGTCAGGCCGCGAAATGTCCACCTCTACCTCTGGGTTGTTGATCTGGTTCACCAGCCCATCACCCGTCACATCTGGGAGGTACCTGGATGGTCATTGGAGGGAAAACAGAGGCCCAATGGGGGTGGAGGGAGCCTCATCCGGACACAGAGGATGCGCCTCCGCTGGGCCGCGCACACGCAGCCCCACACGCGCACATTGTGCATGGATGCCAGCGGTGGGCTTCAGAACCTCCCTGACGTTTTCACCGAGCCTTTCCCTTCCCTCCCCAGCTGTAACCCTCCCCTCTCCCCCCCACCACACAAAGCCAGTGTGGCATAGTGGTGAGAGTGTCGGGCTGGGACTCAGGAGATCTGGGTTCCAGTCCCCGCTCGGCCATGAAACTCACTGGGTGACTTTGGGCCAGTCACTGACTCTCAGCCAAACCTACCTCACAGGGTTGTTGTGAGGATAAAAGGGAGAGGAGGAGGAAGATTATGTAAACCGCCTTGGGTTCCTTGCAGGAAAAAAGGCGGGGTATAAATATAATAAATAAATAAATATAAATAAATAAATAAATAAAAAGCAATCAGGCTTATAGAAACGCAGGCATGGGCGCCTATGAATGCTTTTTAGAAATCCTGATTGCAGTGCAGGAAGCGGGGGCACAGAGGAGAGGCCCAGCCGTGCTCTCCTCCCCAAATATGACACCTGACCCACCCACCCACCCCCGCAAACGAGAGCTGGAGCCGGCATGTGCCCCCCCTCCCATTTCTGTGCAAGCCTACCTGCCCCGTGCCTGCCCGTTCCAGCATTCCTCACTGGTGACATCGGCAGCCAGCTTTTCGTCGCTGCAGAGGGTGTGCGGCAGCAACACCCAGAAGCGCCTCATCAGGCGCAGCTTCTCCTTCACATCCAGCACCTGGCCAGGGAGGAGAGGGCGCAGCTCAGGACAAGGAAATGCTCTTCAGCAGGCTCTGCCCCCCCCCCGCGAGCTCCCCTGAACTCAGACACGCCCCCTTCAGATCCACACAGGGCATCCTTCCAATGGATGTTGTGACATGTATCACAATCACCAGCTGTGGCACATTGTTTACAAATGAAAGGAACAGAATGGCTGGTAAACAAGTTATGTTTTGTCTCCTACTTCCTGTGTGTTTCTCATGGGAAAAGTAGGTGTGAAAGAAATACGAGCTGGTCACGTGGTTTGTATGTTCTGATGACGTACTGACTTGTTGCTTTCTCTGTCTGTAGCCTTTTTGGAGAGATGTGGAACTGTTTTCTCTTCTTCAATCTCTTGTCTTCTGACTAGTGCTTGCTGGACTAAATGCAATCATGTAATGTCTGTGCTGGGTGGAGTGAAGCTCAACTTGCTCCACTGGATAAAATGCTTGCTATGCATTGTACTCTGCACATGGAAATGTATACTCTGTAGAATAAGCTTTGTTAAGTAAATAAACAGGTAGTAAATAGACCTGTGGAGTTTACAGAGTTATTTCCTTACTACTGGAATCTGCAAACAGGAGGAAGCTGAGCTGGCTGACATCCGATAAGCTGAGAGAGCTTCGCTGGGAGTGGGAGAGACAGATCTGAACTTCTGTGTGTGGGTTTATGGGCGTCTGCACCCGAGAATAGGATTTTAAATCTTCCATTTCACTCAAGCGAGGCACTCTGCTTTTCCTCGCGCACCTTCAATGGAGGCACCGGAATGGCCACCCTCCCAGCTCCCCGGCCCCACGAGTCAGCCCCCACTTGCTATAAGGATGAGGGTGGTGAATGGGGCCATGTGGGGATGCCCACTGATCTTTCACAGGTAAGTTGCCCTCATTGAGTAGCATTCCCAGGGGGGGCTGGCGACCCCCTGTCTCCGTGGGGCTCCTTACCCATGGCCTCTTTTTGTCTGAGCTTCACAGGGGCTATCCGTGGTGTCCCATGGGAGTGAACCTATCTTGGGGATGGAGTTCGGTGCCTATGGAGAGCTCCTATGAAGCTCAGACAAAAAGAGGCAATGGGTAAGGAGCCCCACGGAGACAGGGGTTCGCCAGCCTCCCCTGGGGCTTGTATGAGGAATGATCCTACAACACCATTCTGGCGTCTCATGAAATATCATGTTTGGAAGAGTGATTACATGGTGCTGAGTCCCGTGTTCAAGGCTGAAGAAACCAATCATGTTGGTGAAATAGACTGCCGGTTAATTAGCAGGCTGCTGGTGCCACAGTGCAGGGGATTCCTCCCCCTGCTCAAGGAGGCCTTGCAGTGGCAACACACAGCATAGCGGGGATCCGCCGGGAGCTCAGAGTGGTCCCACTCCCACACCATGCCGTGCTGTCTCCTACTGGGTGACTCCAACTGCTGGCCTTTGAGCTGTGGTGCTGGTGTCTCCACAGGAACAGGGGCAAGTGTCGTTATGCCCGAGGCTTCCGAGTGCGGAGAGGGTGGCTCTGCCTGAGCCTGCGCAGTCTCCTCCTTAACCACATAGGAGAGGGTCTCCTCCAGCTGACCCTTGACACCCGACACAGCACCCACGGGGACTTCCCAACACGGAGATTCAACTACATGGAGCGGGCTCCCTGTGTCCAAGAAGGAAGGATTCGGTACGAGTCCTGCTTCCACGGCAATGCTGCTGACGCTGCTAGCAGTAGCACCCTCCTCTTTCAAAGGGCTATTCTAGTGTTGTAGTAGTAGGCCTCTGTACTTCATGAAACAGTGTCCTGCATGCACCGTCAGCCTCAGAACCACAGAGGAAGGCCTCAGAAGTTTGACCGGTGTTGTTAAGCCAACCTGACTACCACTCGTAGGGGTGCTGGTGGGCCTGGTCCCAGCAACTCGCACACGTGGTCCCAGCAACTCGCCCAGCAACTCTTCCCATGCACACAAACTCCCAACACATTGCCTCTGCTCTGCATTTCATGTTGAACACTAGCCCACGGCCCACTGGTCAACCACACTGGTCTGACAGAGAAGGAAAAAAAAGATAATTATCTGCTCTTAATAAGTGCCCGGAGCTACAGAGAGAGTGGCGTGGGCAGAGCAGGATGGATCTTAAAGGAAAGCAATTAGGAGCCCAATGCGACAAACAAACGCTCCTTCAGTCCCCCTTCCCCAAACTGGGGTCAGAAGAAGAGTAAATGGATTTGTTTGTATTCAAAATGAAGCTACTCCTAAATGAAATAAAATTGAGGAATAAAACAAACGAAATCCAAAAAGAGACACCCACCCCCTTCTCTCTCCAGCGCCAGGAGGCAAGCGGCAAGCGGGAGCAAGCAAGCAAGCAAGCAAGCGAGCAAGCAAGCAGGAGCCAGGAACAAGTTCAATCCCCTCCCAGCAAACTGATCCAAAACGCACATGGTCAGAGAGATAAGAGCAAGCCATACATCTCCCTTAGCCCTCCCCCAGTCAGCGCTGCTACTGGAGGACAGCAACCTCCTCTGAAGCACCATTGGATAATGGTGCTGCCAACCATTCTCTCCTCTTCCCTCTCCTCCCTGTTCCAGTCAGAAAGGAAAACAAAAAGAAAGGGGCTCCCTGCCTGGCTGCTCACCCAGATCTGAGAGGTAATCACCTGTAATCAAACGTAATCAATGACAGGTGATTTCATCCGATCTGGGTGTGGGTTGATCTGATTAGACCGTAATCAAAGCGTAACCTGGATCGGGCTGATCCGATTCGGGTTCGAGCTGCGATTACATGCACAGCCCTAAAAAACATGCTCCTTTTGGAGTTCTTTGCTGCCCCTTTTTGCGTTACTGACCCTAAATAATCTGGTGTCAGCGGCAAACCTGACCACCACACTGCTCACTCCAGATCATTTATGAATACTGCAAGTTGAAAAGCATTGGTCCCAACACAGACCCCAGTGGGACCCCACAGTTTACACCTCTCCACTGCAAGAACTGACCACTTATTCCTACACTCCTGTTCTTTAACCAGTTTCCGATTCATGAGAGGACCTGTCCCCGTATCCCGTGACTGCTAAGTTTTTTTTAGGAGTCTTTGGTGGGGGACTTTGTCAAACCCCTTTTGAAAGTTCAAGTAAACAGTAATCCAGTTCACATGTCATGGTAGCAATTCCTGGATTGTTGGGGATGCTTGTTGGTTCCGCCTTTTCTTTTCTTTTTAACAACCCAGTTTAACCCCTAAGCAACCCAGTTTCCAGGTTTGCACATTACAAAACAACCCAAGAATGGGGCATTCCTGGGTTATTAATTAAAATAAAAAATGGCGCACACATGATTCACATACACTCCGTTTGTCAACCCAGGAACTGCCACTGTGATGTGCAAACTGGGTCAATGTCTACTGGATCACCCCACCCACATACTTGTTGACACTCTCAAAGAACTCTAAAAGGTTAATGAGACAGGACTTACCTTTGCAGAAGTCATGCTGATGCTTCTTCACTAGGACTTCTTCTATACTGTATGCTTGATAATTTTAGCTTAATACTGCTTTCCACCAATTTACTTGGAACAGACATTAAGCTAACTGGCCTGTCTGTAATTTCCTGGATCCCCTGAATCCCTTTTAAAAAGTTGGTATCACACTGGCCTCTCTCCAATCCTCTGGTACAGGGGCTGATCTTAGGGATATGGTACATATTTTTGTTAAAAGATCAGCAATTTCACATTTGAGTGAAGAGTTCTAGGATGGATAGCACCTGGACCCGGTGATTTCTTGCTTTTCACTTTGTCAATAAGGTCAGAAACTTCATCTTCTGTCAGCACTATTTGTCTTGGTTCCTCAGACTCCCTTTCCGAAAACATCAGTTCAGACATGGGTATCTGCTCTACATCTTCTGCAGTGAAGACAGATGGACTAACTGATGTCTCATTGATTTAAATAGGTCTACTCTAAGTATAGCTTAGTGTGGATCCAAGAACAAACACCATTTCAGGAGTGGGGGTCAGAGTTCCAAACTGTGCCATGTCGGAGGAGCAGGGTTCTAGGTACCTACCAGCCGGTCCAGGTTGGTTCCTGCTGCAGTGGTTGGTTTCTCCTCTGGAGAGTAGGTTCGGAAGCGGCGCTTGGTCTCTTCACGGGTGGCACGGCGGGAGCGGGCAGGGGCTGGGCGGGGGCTGCCACAGCTCTGGAATACCTGAGTGGTGGGCAAGAACACAGAGAAACCAGACTTCAGCCTGAGCTTCTAGCCCACGTTAATACAGTATTTAAAACCAGAAATTATTCTTCTTCCGGAGAGCTTCTTAGAGACCAGTTTTGAAGAAGAGCACCTGCGTGCTGACAGACAAGACAGACCCATGGGTCTCCGGGGAGGGAGGGAGGAGCAGCGCAGCATGGGTCTCTTACACTATCCACTCCAGGGCTAGAGTTCCCCTTTGCCACCGCTTCAGCCTGCTTCGCAAGGCACAGGGGTGGCTGGGTGGGGGCTTCCAATAATTCACTGCAGTACAGTAAAGCCAGGCCCACCCTTGAGAGCGCTCCGAGGTGCACGGGCAAGCACCTGGTGGCCAGGGGAGACCCGCGAAGGGCTTGTGTGCTTCAGGAACACATTCAACCCCCCCCCCCAGTCTATTTTACGAGCAGTATTTTGGCCTGCAGTGCTCTTTGCATTTACATTACGGCCTGCCTCCGGTGCGGGGCCAGCCCTACCAGCATTCGGCAGAGCGAGGCAGCTGCCTACAGGGGTGGCCTGGGTGCTGGGGCCAGAGGGGAAGGGGAGCAGGGGCGAGACTGAGAAGGGGGGCGTCACGTGGCCCACCCGGCACCGGCTGCTAGCCTGGCCCGCTGTGCTCTCAGGTGCAGTGCGGAAGCCAGTGTTGAAGTCAGATTCAGCTGCCAGCCAGGTTGGCTTCTATCTGTGGAATGGAGGCGCCACCTTGTCCTTTCCCTTCTGGCAGTAGCATGTCTTGGGCCAGCTGTTTCTGTGCTTTAAATGTAGTCATCCGCTTCCAGGTGGGTCAGTCTTAAAAGCAGAACAGTGAGCTTCTCCCTGCACCCCCCACCAGACCCCACTCCCACCTTGGCTGATGTCTGCATGCCATGCTCCTGCAGATACATGATGGCCTCGGAAATTTTCACTCCAATTGAGTCAGCTGCCAACTCAAAGTTAAAGGGCCCTCCGAGGCGCTCGGCCAGTTGGGTCAATGCATCTTGGAGGAAGAAAAAGGAGGGTAGATGGTTACATGGGGTGGGGGGGCAGGTCTTGCCTCTCTCCCACCCCTCCACATCCTTGTGCATGCACAGGGGGAAGCCCCGGGCCTCAACAGCACCACAGAGGCCTAACCTACATCGGGATGCCATTGTCATCACAGCTCTCTACCGAGATGGTGTGGTGGTCTCCCCCCGCCTTTGCATGCTCTCCAGTTAGACCAGAAAGCAAGGCTGGCCCACGAGCACCATGCACAGCTGAGCAGGGACTTGCGCCCATGGCCAAGGCTCTGGCACAGCACCATGCTGGCTCCCTACACAAACTGCTCCAATGTGCGAGAAGTGCTGCTCCAGGGCAAGATCTGCCCACCCCCACTGGGTCCTGTCTAGGCACACAGTGCTGCCACCCCACACCGCCAGCCTTGCCCTCCACCCCGCTCCAGTCTCACCCAGGAAGCGCCCCCACTCAGGGTCCATCTCGGTGGTGCTTGCCAGGCAGCCTTTCATGACGTTTAGGCAGAATCCATTGCACGGCTTGAGGGCCGGGGTTCCACGGCAGAGCAGGCAGTAGGAGAGGCGCATGTGCGCCCGACGGCACTCCCCACTGGGGGACAGCTGCACGGGGGTGGGGGAGAAGGGAGCCGGGCTGAGTGCTCTGTGCCCCCTGCAGCCTCGCCAAGCACAGGCGCACACAGGCCTGGGGGGAGGGGGGAGAGGTGGAAAGGGAGGCAGTTCCTCAGCCAGAGGATCTCCACTGCCCCACCCGAGATCCAGAGGACCACAGTTCTGCAATGAACACGCAGCTCAATCTAGCAGCCCTGTGGCAAGGGACTTTCTGTGTTGCCTCTGAGGGTCACATGTGGTGGACTATCAGGGGCCGTTCACATGCCAGCAGGCGTGGCTAGAGCTGGTGGTGGGTAGTGCCTGGGCTGCTGGGTGGGTCAAGGCCAGCATTCCCGTCACCCCTCACCCATTTGTTCACACACACACAGGCCAAATCACACTCCAGCTAGCCTAACAAACATTGACTGTAATGGGTAGGAAGGGGTGCTGGGAGAGCCTTCCTCCTCCTCCTCCTCCTCCTCAGCTAAACAGGGTTGGCCAGGCCACAATTTGTTCAGACCATAAAACACTTCCCCAATGGCTCCCACTATTTAAAAACAGCGGGGGGCCAGCCCTCCCATGAGGCAGGGTGAATGCGGAGGAGCAGTGGATCACCTGCTGCAGGAAATACCACCACAGGAGAGCGGGAAGCAGAGCTCCTTGCCTGCCCGCCCAGTCTCTCGCTCTGGGAGAGTCCCCCAAACAAGAGACTGAGTGGGTGAGCAGCCTCTCCAGAGCTGCATCAGCCACAGGAGGCGGCCAGCGCACCTCTCCCAAGAGGCGGCCTGCCAGATCTCTCATTCAGGGGACTCTCCCAGAATGAGAAATCAGGTGGGCAGGCCAGCCGGCGGGTGGGCAGTCTCCCGGTCACCTCACAAGGCCACGCTTTGAGGAAGGACCTGGGCACCTCTCTGGAGGCCGCCCGCCTGATCTCTCATCCAGGAAGCGGGGAGGGGGAGGCGGGCATTCTCCCACCTCTGGCATCCTGTGCCACCAAAAACTGAGCTTGGGAGCCTGTTTTATGTCAAGGGTCACATTCCCTCAGAGGTAATCTCTCAGGGACAGTGTACACAGGGGTGGGTGTGGTCACCCCACTTTCTCCCCCCCCCCACACACACACACTGATCTCCCCCCTTCTCTCTGTCTCTTAGAAAAAAAGCTTCCTTTCTAAGCCTAGTTGCCACTGGGGGCAGACAAGGAGGGCCCCCCACAGGCTGGATCAGTCCCATCCACAGGCCACCTGCACTGCACCCCTGGTTTAAAGCCACCGTCATCACCACGGCTTGTTCTCCATGGAATGCACAGATTTTCCAGACAGCAGATAGAAGCATCTCCCCTTAGAACACCTCTGTCTCTGTGCTCAAAATGCAGCAGAGGAATGAAATGTGCCATTAAGTCTTGCACCGTCTGCCATAGAAAGTTCCCAGGGAAAACTCCCCGAGGAGGCTGGGTGGCAGCAGTTTCTGTCTGGCTGCTCTCTCCAATAAGCTCTGGGTTTTGTTGCTACTATTGGCTAGTTCAGGAGATGGCCATGTTCACAGTGTTAGGTTTTGCATGATGGGCAGAACGATATTGCCACCTGACATCAGGATTATCTCCTGACATGGTGGATATCTCTTGAGGTGAAGTACACAAGGTCTTCAGTCACCAGACATAGTCTCAAGGTTTATGACTCAGCAACCTTGGGACAGATTTGGGGTAAACATGTTGTGAAAAACAGGTTATATAACTGGTGAGTAATATCCTATTTATAGATACTATAAATGGGGTCTTGCTATATAAGTTGGGGTAAGTCACACATCCCTTCACTTGACTTCCTGGCTCTCTGTCTCTTGTTCTGGACTTCTACTTCAGTCAGTCACTTCACTTCATCTCAGCCTTACCACTGGGGTCTTGGATTTGAATCTGCAATCATGTAGTGAGTAAGAGATGCATTGCTTGCCTTAATCCCATGTAATTGGGTCTTACAAATAAACTCTTTAATCTTTATTAACTGCTGTTATCTCCTCCTTCCGTCTGCGTGACTGGGACTGGGGGTCACTGGCTAGGTAAGCTTTTTGAACCCGGGTCAGTCCAGCTCTCACACACAGTAGCTGCTGGAAAAAAACCCACACAGGAGAGATGTTCTGTTTGCTGCTGAACCGGGTTGGTGTAGAACTGATCAGGCACCTTTGCAGGCATTCTGCCCCCTTACATCTTTGTGCAGACTTCTGTTGCGAAGGAGATCTGTGAAGCCCATAGACTTGGTGTATGTAGTTTTGGGGAGGGCTTTTGGCAGCTAACTGGGCAGCAGAGGGGGTGAGATGGGCATGGCAAAGCCAAGAGACGCGGGGCGGACAGGAAGGGTGGGCAGCAGGGTCTCAGCTTTCCCCCTCCCCAATCTCTAGAGTGGCTCTCAGATGCCAGAGGGCACGACACCATCACCAAACAGCGCCCCCCCCCCCCGGCCAGAGGCAGGAGCCGCTCACCTTGACCGCCTGGGCAACCACTTCTCTCCCAGTCGCCAGGCCCTGCACAAAGGCCCGAGCGGCAATGAGGGCCCGGGTCACCTGGAGAGGAGCAGAAAGAGGGGGAGAGCAGTCAGAGCAGCTCCGCACACCCGTCCCCCCCCACACGCACGCACACACATGCCTCCCATCATGCGGACACCCACCACTGATGCAATTAGAGGGGGGGGTTCTGCTCACAGGGCCTGGGGGAGCACACACACACACACACACACACAGGCCATCTGTGCCCAGAGTTGATGCGGGACTTGGGTATGTCAAGAAATCCACAGTTCCTTTACTTACGATAAATGTTGACTTCCTGTCTACCTTACATAACTCTTGGGCTTCAGTCCAGTCCACAGGGTCAGGCATACCTCAAATATTTCTGAAACTTTTTCAGCTGCTAAACTGACTTTTCCTTCTGCCCCACAACCCAGCACCCAAACGCCCACTCCACAGGGGGAGGAATCGCAGCCGTCTG
The DNA here is from genome assembly GCA_021292165.1 of Shinisaurus crocodilurus. Classification (NCBI taxonomy): domain Eukaryota; kingdom Metazoa; phylum Chordata; class Lepidosauria; order Squamata; family Shinisauridae; genus Shinisaurus; species Shinisaurus crocodilurus. The sequence goes on from JAHFWL010001150.1 coordinate 77,171, forward strand.
CACATGCACTTTGCTGCTGCGGCATGCACAGAGGATCTGTTGACTGAGGTCCTCCTCAAGCACTGGCATAAAAAGAGGAACAGGTGCACACACACACCCCAGAACAAACTGATGTTCCCTGCTGCTGATCGGAGCTTGGAAGGAGCGTGGGTGGGAGACCACCTGAGAACAGACTACAGGTGGGGCTTTCCAGGAGGGGGGGATGAGCAGTGCCAGCCACCCCCACAAATCCTTTGCCCAGGGACATCCAACCCATCCACAATTTGGCTGGTGGGGAGAAGGAGTCTCCACCTACAGTCAGACCATATCTGCCTCCCTAGATCTTTGTGCTTCCCCCAACCCGCATTCCAGGCTTCCTCCACCTACTGCACACTCAATAGAATACTAGAGTTGGAAAGGGAGCATTGAGGCCATCAAGTCCAACCCCCTGCTCTGTGCAGGAATCCCATTAAAAGCATTCCTGACAAATGGCTGCCCAATCTCTGCCTGAGGACCTTCAGGGACAGAGAGCCACCACCTCCCTGGGCGGTTGGTTCCATTGTCTGACTGTTCTGACTATTTATTTATTTATTTATTTATTATATTTATGAATCGCCCATCTGGCTAGACATCCAGCCACTCTGAGCGATGTACAGTTCAATAAAATACGGGGGGGGGGGGGCGGCACACACACACACACACACACAGTATAAAACACAATTAAAAACAGTACAAAACTTAAAAATCCTAACCCACCCCATATTCCCACCTGAAAAGCCACGTTTTTAATGCCCGGCAGAAGCTAATCAAGGAAGGGGCATGGCGGAGGTCACTGGGGAGAGAGTTCCATAAATTGGGGGCTGCCACAGAAAAGGCCCTCCTCCTAGTCCCCACCAGCCTGGTTCCCTGGCTGATGGGACAGGGAGAAGGCCGTCCGTGGCAGATCTTGTTGAGCGGCCTACTTGATGTTGCTGGAGGCACTCCTTGAGATAAACTGGACCGAAGCCATATAGGGTTTTAAAGGTCAACGCCAACACCTTGAATACAACTCAGCAAACAACTGGTAGCCAGTGCAACTCTTTGGGCACTGGAATGATGTGATCCTGCCGGCGGCTGCCTTTAACCAGGTGAGCTGCTGCATTCTGTACCAGCTGCAACTTCCAAACCGTCTTCCAGGGTAACCCCACGTAGAGCGCATTACAGTAGTCTAGGTGAGAGGAGACCAAGGCATGAACCACTGATGGAAGCAGATGATTAGGAAGGTAGGGGCGCAGCTGCCGTATTAGATGGAGCTGATACAGCACTGCCTGGCTCACAGCTGACACCTGAGCCTCCATGGACAGCTGGGACTCTAGAATGACCCCCAAGCTGCAGACTTGGTCCTTCATGGGTAGATGTACCCCATTCAGTGCCAGGTCAGCATCCCCTAACCTCCCCTTGTCTCCCACCAGAAGTACCTCGGTCTTGTCGGGGTTCAGCCTCAGCATGTTCCTTCCCATCCAGCCACCCACTGACTCCAGGCACTTGGACAGGGTTTCAACGGCCAGCCTTGGTGAGGACTTGAAGGAGAGGTAGAGCTGTGTGTCATCCGCATATTGATGACAGCGCACCCCAAACCTCCTGATGATAGCTCCCAGCGGCTTCAGGTAGATGTTAAATAACATCGGGGAGAGGATGGAACCCTGCGGCACCCCACAAGTGAGCGGCCGAGGGTCCGAAGCCTCCTCCCCAAGAACTACCCTCTGGTACCTTCCAGAGAGGAAGGACTGGAACCACTGCAATACAGTGCCTCCTATGCCCAACCCCTCCAGGCGGTCCAGGAGGATACCGTGGTCAACGGTATCAAAAGCCACTGAGAGATCGAGGAGGACTAGGAAGGGGCATTCGCCCCTATCCAAAGCCCTCCTCATATCATCCACCAAGGCGACCAAGGCCGTCTCCGTCCCATGTGCAGGCCTGAAGCCCAAGTGGCATGGATCTAAATAATCGGCTTCATCCAAATGAAGTTTTTCCTGATGTTCAACCGAAATCTGCCTTCCTATAACTGAGGCCCATCATTTTGTGCCTTGCAGTCCCGGATGACAGAGAACAGGTTGTGGCCCTCTTCTGTGGGACAACCTTTTAGGGACTTGAGAAGTGCCATCATAACCCCACCCCACCCAGCCTTCTCTTCACAAGGCTAAACCTGTATCTTCCAGACCCCTGTACAAATTTCTGTTTTTACCCTGGGCACAGGGCCGGTGCTACCATTAGGCCAACTAGGCAGCTGCCTAGGGCGCAGGGCTAAAGGGGGCGCCAGAAACGCCTTGAAAAAAAATACAGCGCTCTCAAGTGGGAAGGGGGGGCGCTAAATATCTGATCTTGCCTAGGGCACCAAACTACCTTGCACCGGTCCTGCTTGGGCAGTATACAATGTTGTCACAGCACTAGCACAAATGATGTTGTAAAGCCAGTGTGGCGTAGTGGTGAGAGTGCTGGACTGGGACTCAGGAGATCCGGGTTCTAGTCCCCGCTTGGCCATGAAACTCACTGGGTGACTTTGGGCCAGTCACTGACTCTCAGCCTAACCTACCTCACAGGGTTGTTGTGAGGATAAAATGGAGAGGAGGAGGATTATGTAAGCCGCCTTGGGTTCCTTGCAGGAGGAAAAAAGGCGGGGTATAAATATAATAAATAAATAAATAAATAAACAGACCCAGCTCTTTCCACGTTTCCACGTAGGACTTGGTTTCTAGTCCCCTGGTCATCTTTGTTGCCCTTTTCCAAACTCATTCCAATTTATGCACTGCCTTAAACCTCACTGATTTCAATGGCCTTACGTGTGCCAAACTCTAACTTCCATCCCCCCCCCCAAATTTTACACGTGAGTTTGGGACCGGGCAGGCTTCCCAGCAGGGACAAGGTTGGGCAGTTTGTGTGTCATGAGCTCTGAAGGAATGTGGGGCCAACGCAGTTCCCTGATGGTGAGTGACTGGCGTGGGATCCCATGGAGGAATGGAACTCAGGGGGGGGCTTTATCTGGGGGTGGGAGGACAGCAGGGTGGAGGGAGCAGTGGCACCCACCTAAACGGGATGGCTGGTGTTTGGGGGGGGGGCGGGCAGCTTGGGACGAGGGGCCCTGAAAGAGGGGAGAGGTCACCTGCACCCGGAGCTGGCGGGGGCTGTCCCCAAAGGCCCGCAGACCCTCTGCCTGGCGCCCGACACACTCCAGGTAGCCCTCTGGGAAGCTATACTGGGGGTTGAGCAGCGGCACCATCCGCTCCAAGAGGCGAGCCCAGAAGTCACTCAGGGCCTCATCCAGGCCAGGCCGGGGCCCCTGAAGGTGACGCCGCAGCTCCACAAAGAGTCCCTGGAAGAGACGGGCATGCTGGGCGTACAGTCGCCCGTAGGAGCGGGTGAACATGGCCTGGAGAGAGCGCTCGGCCGCTGCAAGAAGCTCCCGGAAGAAATCTGCAGATGGGGAGAAAGACACAGAGGGCAGGTTGGTTGCATGGGAGCCCGAGCTCAGTCCCAGAAAACATACGTGATGAGATGAGAAGGCTCCTGAGCATGTGCAGATGGCCTTCTTTTCCCCACAAGCCACAGCCATCCCAGGCTCCTACAGGATTCATGGGAAGTGAGGACTTGAGGCGCAAAGAGGGGCTGGGGCATATGCCTTCAAAGTGCCCTGAGGGCAAGGAGGAGTCCAGCCCCCACGGAGCCCCCTTGCAGCACCAGATGCAACAGCGGAAGGTCAAGGGGCAACCACGCCCGTTTTATGAATCCCAAGCCTCAGCTACAAGGCTGGTGGGGGGGGTGTGTGAAGGGAAGAGGGGGTGCTTATCTAAAATCCAGGACTCCTGGGCTCTCCGACCCCTTGGAGGGCCGGTCAAGCAGGCTCAACGGACGGAGTGGGTCCCACAGAGAGCGGGAGCCCAGGACCCCACCCGTCTCACCCTGAAAGCGACGCTGGCGGGAGCTGAGGGTGCTGAGCAGGAAGGCGGCGGTCTCCCCCACCAGGGTTTGCAGGTCCCCCTGGCTTTGTTCGCTGAGGCGCTCCTCCGTCTCGCTGGCGCAGCACGTGTAGTCCTGGGGACAGATGCGCAGGTGCTCTCCTGGCGGGGGGGGGGCGAGAGGATTAGTCAGTCAGCCCCCCCGCCCCACCACCCGCGCCATCGAGAGGCTTATACTTTTCTTTGGGAGGGGGCGGGATTATTTTGCTCCTTCCCGGTATGGAGTATCCCCCCTCCCCAGGGGAGCGGAGGGGCGTCTTGGTTTGGCTTTCCGGAGGCGGAGAAGAGGAGGTGATCCACGGCTAGGCAGCCCTGTTTGTGAGGTGCGCGACGCCTCAGACCGACAGGCATCATTGCCGGCCTCCTCCCGTGCACCCCGGGGTTACGTCCCGGCGGAGAAAACGCCCCGTCGAAGCGAGGAGGGACGCGGGAGGCTAATGGGCGCCCATTCCTAACAACTTGTGTCCAAGAAACCCGCAAAACAGAAGCAGCCTGAGGGCGGGGAGGCGGGTCTCCTCCTCCTCGAGGGTCACCCCGATTCCACGCGGCGCGCCTAGAGGAACAACGCCCCCCCACACACACACACACACACTCTCCCCTCGCTCTGGGGACAGCCCAGAAAGTTTGGTCCAGGCGGGCTCCGAGCACCGGAGCGGGGGGGGGGACCTTCCGAGGTGCCGCTGCAGGCAGAGCCCCTCCTTACCCGAGATGCGGCTGGGCGGGAGGGAGGCGAGCGCGAAGCCTCGGCCCGCCAGCGCCTGCCTGCTCTCCGCACAGCTCCGTGCCCCGCGAGCCTCGCCAGCGGCACCGGGGAAACAAAGCAGCGCGCCCAGCGCCAGCAGAAGCAGCGGCGGCTCCATCCCGCGAGGTCAACGGCGCCAAGGCCAGGGGAAGGGCGGCCCGTGCGGGCAAGTCGCTCCCCGCGCCACGGCGGCGCGATCCGGCCCGGAGAAGGAGCGAGAGCCGCCAGAAGCGCCGGGCGTCCCCGCGCGGAGCGCAGCGGCGGCCAAACAATGGGAGAGAGACGAGCCCATGGTCGAGTCCGCCGGGCCCTAGCGCCGCCTCTCCGCGCCCCCGCCGGGCAACAGACAATGGGGGTCCGACAGAGGGGGGCGGGGTCCTAGTGCCCTCTTATTCTCTCTGCCCGGGGCCGGGTGTTCCAGGTCAAGTCCGCCCGGCGTGGGACCCGGGGAAAGAGATCCTGCAGGCAAGGGCCAACACCTATTCTTCCCCACCACTAGGCCCCGCTCCCCGTCGGAGCAGCAGCCTGGGAGTGACAGGCACCCGTCAGAACGATTTAATACCAGGGGTGATGACTGGGTGGAAAGACCCTCCGAGTCGATTTTGCCCACAACTTCATTTTTAATTTAAGGGGGCAGTCGGGACTTCTGCCTGCCTTCCCTAATTGGAATAATGTACCAGCACTCTACATGCTCAGAGACATTGGCTCTATCTCTGGCAATCTAAGTAGGCTGTTGCTGTTGGCCTATCACTCCGGATTCTGCAAGAGGAGGTAGAAGCAACGCGGCCTCCTGAAGGATCCAAGGAGATCCATCCAGTGGGCCCTCCCTCTGTCTAACGCCCAGAGGCTTGGCGGGCAGCTCATGAAGCATGGCTGGAGGTGAAGCCCCTCTCCTGCCTAAGAACGTGAGAGCAGACCAAGAGCCCTGAAGCAGGATCAGACCCGACGGGGCTCCTCTAGTCCAGCATTCTGATCCCACAGTAGTCGGCCAGGCCTGTGGCTTATGCTGGCTCAGCTTGTCTGAGCGTGGAAAGCTAAGCAGGGTCAGGCCTGGTTATTACTTGGATGGGAGACCCCTCCTCTAGTTTCCTGCATTGAGCAGGGGGTTGGACTCGGTGGCCTTGCAGGCCCCTTCCAACTCTATGATCTATGAAATGAAATGAAATGAAATAGCCCTGTAGGACGCCCACAAGCAGGACTCAAGCACAACAGGTCCCACCCGCCCGTGTTCCCCAGCAACTCCTGTACATGGGCGCACTGCCTCCCATACTGGAGGTAGCCTATATCCATCAGGACTAGTCGCCCTGGATTGTCTGATCTTCCTCCATGCGTATGACTTAATCCCCTTTTAAAGCCATCCACGTTGGCGGCCATCACTACCGCCTGTGGCAGCGAATTCCACAATTTAACTCTGCGCTGTCTGGGAAAGAAACTTTTCCCCGCGCAAGGCTGCCATCTTTTTCGACAGATTCAGAGAACGCGTGTCGTTTCCATATTGTGGGGAACAGCATTGGGCATCCTCCGGGCCAAACGCAGCTCCTTGAAACGCGACGCCTGTCCCACCCGCAAGGGGAGGCGGGTGCGGCCGTAATGGCACTACGGCAGCCACAGGAGGGCGAGTGCGGTCGCGCCATAGATTGGTATTCGGGCAGCTTTATTTGACAGCCTTTCCGAGTGATCCCCAACGTGGAAACTGCTTTTTTCAGGACAGCCACACTCCGATGATGCCCACGTTATTATCCAGCCAATGGATGATGATGATGATGATGATGATGATGATGATAGTGGAAGACCGACAACCTGGTCTTCTGGTCTTATGTAGATGGGGCTGATATGCGAGAGCATTGACAAACCTGGGGATGCTTCCTGCCTTCCCCCCTGGGGTGATTCTATGCAGATGTTGTTTGTCCCCTTTGGCATCTGTGGAGGCTGGCTGTCTCCCCCCCCCCCCGGTCTCCTTCCCCCCTCCTTGGTGAGTGTGTGTGTGTCAGGCAGGGGGCTTAGGTTGGCTTTCTCCACGATGATGATGATGATGATGATGATGATGATGATGATGATGATGATGATGAAAAGAAATCTCTTCCTCCCTCCGCCCCCCCTGCCGCGCCAAAGTTTGCCTGACACCCCTTCTGATTCATCTATCTAAGCTTGCTCGCTCCCTAAGGCTGCTGCCCAGCCCAAGACAGAGAACCAACCAGAGATCCAAGTGAGTTCAGAACTTTTTGTCTCGTGGTAGCGGATAGTGCCTGCCGGCCGGGAGCCCAGCGGCTGACTTGGAGGAGTTTGCAGCAGCCATCCCCCTACCAGGCAGCAGGGGGCAGTGCTGCAGCACTGACCCAGCTGAGAAAAGGCGGGGTTTTCTTCTGGACTTGGTGACAACTGACAAGCGGGTTTTGTGCTGGGCGAGGGGGGGGGGGGGGAGAGAAGAAAGCCGAGGCGGCCACATCCCAGTTTAATGAACTGAGATGCATGGGTCAGGAGCTTTTTCCCTGAACTGACATTGTAATTAAATCCCCAAAGGGCAGCCGTGTTGGTCCGTTGCAGCAAAAGCAGCAAAGCGACCTGCGGCACCTTAAAGACTGACGCATTTATTCTGCCAGAAGCTTTCCTGACCTGGAGCCCACTTCGTCAGATGCATGGAGCGGTTATCAAGAGTTTCAGGGTGAGAGACAGCACTGGGGCAGCGGGGAGACGGTTGGGAACCGCCCAGAGAGCTTCTGGTATTGGGCACTATAGAAAAGTAATAACTTGTAAACAGTGAGAAGGATTGTTTTGTGAATGGCTATGGTTAATCATGTGGTTGTCACTGTGAGTACGTACTTTCTGCAATCAATTTCATTCTGTCTGCACTGTTTTTAGTTCTCTCTCTCTCTCTCTCTCACACACACACACACGTTTGTGTATTGTATATACTATATACCTGGAGCTCACCATAACAGTCAATTATCCCCAGTTGTTGGAGTGGAGTTTGGTGTAAGATACGTCATCATCATCATCAGGCGATCACTCGTGACCGAGTAAGATTGTCTTTCGGGATAAAAGGAGGAAATTCTAAAGAAGATTGTGTAGACTCTAGCGATGGGTCCGTAAGTGACTGTGGAGGTCCCATTGCTGGTTCCGGTGGGTCTGCTGTAAGTATGACTATACTGGGATCCCAGCCATTGCTTTTATTGTTTATTATTTTGTAAGCCACTTGGGGGGGGAAGTCAAGATATGGATACATATTTTCTACTCAAGCCATCAAGTGCACCTTCTTAGTGCCGTCTTGGGGGAGAGGCCATCGCTCAACAGCAGAATGCAGGCTTTGCATGCCAAAGGCCCAAGAGCAGCCCTTGCAGAGCCGCTCTGTGGAACCTGGGGAATGTCGTCTCTCCTTCTGCATTCAGCCTTGGGTCATTGGTACCCATCATCCCACCGGCCGTTCTGTCTCACACACCCACTGGGAATGAAAGGGCAGGGCCTCCACAGACAATCGCCCCTGCCCACATCTTGGTCTTTCTGTCTATCAGACAAGGACCAAGATGGCAGCTCAACAATCCGCCAGGGTGGTGAGGCAGACTTAATCTTGCCAATGTGCCCCAAGGCTAGTGATGCCAGGCACCATCTTTGAACTCCCTTCGCTGTGCACAGCCCACGGTCATTGTTGCACTCCTAATCACTCTCTCTCTCTCTCTCTCTCACACACACACACACACACACACACACGGTGGAGTGCCCAAGACATTTTGTCAGTGAAAGGCTCTGTGGCAAAATAAGGAGCCAACAAGCAGCAGCAGCAGCAGCAGCAGCATTGAAGGAAGCTACCACTGAGAAAGCACCATGCAGCTCTTTCTCTCCTTTGCAGATTCTCTGGGGTAACAAAAAGGATGGAAGAAGCAGTGGGAAAACATGGGGAGATTATGAGTGGAAGACATCTGGATTCCTCATAAAATGCCATGAGTGAGGCAGGGCGATGGCATCATTAAAGCCTCATCTTGGAAGCACCCGAAGAATAAGAGACTTGGGCATAATTTGTAGCCACCATGTTTATTTCGGGGTGGGGTGGGGGTGGCAGCGACAGGGATGGGACATGATAAACTTTGTGACCAGATTTTGTAGTAGGGTGAAACAAATTTCTAAGTTTCACAGAACTTTCCATCTTTTAGTCTTGGCTGGTCCTGTGGAACTTTTGAAAACATAAACTTTATGTATTCTGAGGGACTTGAAACCTTGCATATTCCTACTCCACCAGAAGTTGGTCCACACACACACAAGTTTGCCTCACCTGTTTTGTTCAGAGTGAATTACAAATTCTAAAAGTGGCCAAAACTTTGAGAATTTCCTGCAGCTTTTACTGGAAAATGTACAGGTGGAATGGAAACTTCCACTTTGGTCTATGCTTGCAAGTATATGACCTATTTCGTTTGCTTTTTGGGCACTCAGTACAGTCCAAATTACAATCTCCTTAGCAATGGTTTTGTGGTAAAGAAAATTTCCAAAAGTTTAGCCTAGTGGGCATTGCTGTTGCCTTGGAAGAGCACATCTAAAAACAGACTTTCCCCACTGACTTTCCTGTGGCCTTCGCAGGCCAGAGGCTGCTATTGGGTTGGGGGGGGGCACAGGCTCAGTCATCAAAAATGGAGGATTCCAGGGGGGGAGGGGCAGATTTTCCATCTGGTCAATGTGAGAGCATCCAGAGTTCATGCTGGGAAAAGTCCTTTTGTCAATACCCTTTAGCACAGTGGTTCCCAACCTTGGGTCCCCAGGTGTTGCTGGCCTACAGCTCCCAACATACCCAGCCAGCATGGCTAATAGCAAGGGATGCTGGGAGCTGTAGTCCAGCAACATCTGGGGACCCGAGGTTGGGAACCACTGCAGTTTTAGCAAGTGCCCAGCCTGCCTCCATTTCTATATCACTGACCCAAGGAAAGCACTGCAACGTTTGCCGGCTGTGGCTCCGCGGCTCCCTTTGGTGGTATGATGGGCCCCTGACACGCCCCAAGCACTGGTTACCCTTCCCCACCCCATCCAGGGCTTGTGTGCATACACAGGGTGGGCAACTGGTGGCTCTCCAGATGCTTTGGCCTACAGCTCCCAGGATCCCTCACCACTGGCTATGCTGGCTGGGGCCGATTGGACCTGCAGGTCAAGGCATCTGGAGGGGGCACACATTCCCCAGCCCTGCTCCGAGTTTCAACACCAAACTAGCTTTGCTGCTCTTTTGTTGCTGCTTGCAATGATGTATGCAAATGAGAATGGGCATCTGTTTACCCTCCCCCACCTGCTTAGCCTTTGTAGCCATGATTTTTGGAGGGTGGGGGCTCCCATCTCTGGCCTCACCAGGACTTTTTTTCTGAGATCAAACTTGTCCCACCTTTACCCTTTAGCCAAATCATCATCAACAGGGGAGCTGGAATCAGGCCAGGCGTAGGGAGAGCTCTTGAATGTGCTCCAGGCAGGGAGGGGGAGGAGGCTGCCTGCTGGTTGTCTGGGGCCTTCTCCCCCCCCCCAAAGGAGAGATTCCTTAAGCTCACTGGAGTCAGGAGAAAGAACTGGAGCCAAGGGAGACATGCGGGGCACCCTCGTAAGCAGCTGGCATTGGGATCTGAGCACCCATTGGGAGGAAGAGTCATTCCGTCCACCTTCCCTGAACACGGAGCCTCCCCCCACCCCCGATATCAGAACTACAGGGCCAATTCTGATGGGATTCCTGGTGCAGCATCCATCCCCCACAAGTGCCCCTGTCTCAAAGTGCCATGGGTTCAAGAACTCTCTGCCTCTGGAGGTCAGGCAGGCACCAACATTGTGTTGTTTTTGGTGCCTCCTGAAAACATCTTTATTTCAAGAAGCCTTCCTTGATTGACCAGCCACTGCTTTGATATTCTGCTTTTGGGGTTTTTTAAAATAAACTTTTAATATACGGTAATGTTTTATTTTTTTAAAAAAAATCTTTTTATTGTTCACCATTCTGGAATCTGTTTAGATGTGGAGCAGTATATAAATGTTGTAATTAATAAATAAATGATAGATAGATAGATAGATAGATAGATAGATAGATAAGCCGTGCCTCTGTCACAAACACACAGTATGGCCTTGACAAGCCATTCCTCTCAGGTCCCCACCTGTAAAATGAGACCATGGCCTACCTCAAAGGGCTGCTATGTGGAAAAAGGTAATGGAAGCATTAAGAAAGTAAAACGGGCTACAGAGCAATTGTCATTGAGAGGGGACCTCTGTGGGCACCGAGGGGGTTAAGGAAGGCGATTATGACACCATCTGTGCCCTTTTCCCCACCCCTATCTGGGCCCACTGACCCCAACTTTTTCAGATCTACCCTCCCCCACCTGGCCCCCTCTCCAGTACGTTAATCCCTTTAAGGGATTAGAACAGAACAATTAGAAAGAGATTAGCCATTCAACACCCTGCAGTGAACTGGGCCTAAATAAAGCTTTGGTCAGCTGAGCCTAATCCTGGCCACTGTGCTAGGCTACCGCAGGCAGGGGCGCTGTGCCAGCACATGGGGTGGAGGCACTTCATTCCCCAGGAGCTCCATGCCGGGCAAGCCCCCCCCCCCTCCGGCTGAAGCTGACCTATGGCGTCCCTCCACACACACACACACACACACACACTTCCACGGTCTGGGCTGGGCTGTGGCGGGCTGCTCCCTCCCCCGCCCCCGCTGGAGTCCAGTGTCACCGCCGGGATCCCGTTTCCAGGACAGAGGCAGACAAAGGCCCCTGTGTCTCGGTGCCAGCTGCTCCAAACCCGACCATGCTCCAAGAAGAGGGGCAGAAAAGACCTCAGCCGGTGCAGAGCAAGGAAGGGAAGAAGGAAGAGCAGAGAGCAGACTGGCTGGGATAAGGGAGCCATGCCAGCAAGGGAGGGCCTGGACCCCAGAGGGCCATGGGGCGCTTGTCGTAAAAGCAACAGCCCTCACCCCAGAAGGGGCTGAAGTCCCGCCTTGCAGGTAAATGTTGGATAACTAAAATTGCAGTCAAAACCTATGGCTAATGTTTCACCAGGTAATTGGGTGAAATGGTTAAGATCACTGATACCCTCTAGGGTGGTTTTCCTGGAAGGTACTCATTGAATTATTAACAGCCTGAACAGGAAATGGGCGTTGCTCCCAGCTTCTTCCTCTTTCTGTTCAGACTCCTAGTGAGCGTGGCACCACCAGGTTGTTGTGTCCATGTGGTCCTTGTAGCAGCATGTAGCCAGAGTTGCTGGTCTGAACTCCACAAGTTCAGACCCCAAGTATTTCCAAATGAACTTGTAACCAACTGTAAGAAACTCTTTTAAGCCTGCCTGAATGAAACTGCATAATGTGAGTGAGTAAATGTTACTTTTAACTTTTACTAGACTGTGTCTCTGATTATTGTTCTGAGGGAGAGAAAAGGGGGCAAAACCAGGGAAATCCAGTCTGCCTTAAAGCATCCTGGATTACCAAATGCTAACTGGCTAACACTAGCCAAATCTAAGCTTCTTTTAAGCTGGAAAGGGACTCTACTCTGCTGATCTCACTAACATGAGATAGGAAGGATATTACTCCACAATATATCCTCTCCTAGTATCTTTTTCAAGTCCCAACAGTAAACAACTGTTTACCGCCTCCTGTCTCTCACAGCCCAGACAAGCAGATCTGTTGGGGCCTGTCTCTTGTGCTGAGAAATGGGGAGACTCCAACCATGGAATCCCCCCCCCCCCCCGCACCACCACCACCACTCAGTGCCTGGTCAGCTCCCTGTAAAACTGCTGGCTCAGGTGGCTGCGGCTACAGGCCTCAACCCGCCCCCAGGCCCAGCCACCTGCTCCCGGCCGGGGAAGAGTGCCGAGTGCCAGGCAGCTCAGCTTGAGGGGGGGCTGGCTCATCGGAGGGAGGGCAGCCTTGCCTCCCCCTCCCGCTGAGGAGCATCAGAAGCGACAGTTCAGAGCTCTGGTCCATCCAGCTCAGTCTTGCCTGACTGGGAGTGGCTCTCAAGGGTTGGGCGGGGGACTTTCCCCAGCCCTGCCTGAAGAAGATGGAGGCTGAGCTGGGGCCATTCCGCATGAAAAGTGTGTACTCTGTCCCTGAGCTCAAGACTCAGGGTACAGGGTACAGGCCTGTGGCTCATGCTGGCTTTCCACACAAGGAGTGTGGAAAGCTAAGCAGGGTCAGGCCTGGTTAGTACTTGGATGGGAGACCCCTCCTCTAGTTTCCTGCACTGAGCAGGGGGTTGGACTCGATGGCCTTGTCATCATCATCATCATCAGGCGATCACTCGTGACCGAGTAAGATTGTCTTCTGGGATAAAAGGAGGAAATTCTAAAGAAGATTGTGTAGACTCTAGCGATGGGCCCGTAAGTGACTGTGGAGGCCAATTCTAGATCCACACAGCTTCCCACAGTGAGGACACAGGTTACCAGATAGAAGATGGTCCTGTAAAGGATTCATTTGACGTGCCCCTTCCAACTCTATGATCTATGAAATCTACTCTCTTGTTTTCTGTTTTCTTTTTTCTAGTAGGGAAGAATGGGAGCCCCTCTCCCAGCAGCCTCTGGACGGCCTTCTTTCCATGGGGGCTCCTCCGCTGGCCTTGGGCTGCAGGACCCTTTGGGCCTTTCCCTTCCTGGGCTGCCTGTTGCAGGTTCTGCACACAGCTGATGGAAGGGCCCTCCCCAACGGCCCAGAGTGGGCCTCTGCTGTTGGGAAGGGGGCTCCAGGGCCAGGGGAAATGGTGACTGCGCCGGCATCTGAGCTCCCTCCCTGCCCTTCAGTGGGTCTGATTCCAAAGGAACGCCGCTGCTGCTGCTGCTGCTCCTTCTTGTGTCCACAAGGCCGCACGCTGGACCGAGGGCTCCAGTCCGGAGGCTCTCCAAGCATCCTCGCCACGTGCTCCCCTGGAATTGCTGAGCCCTTCCCAAAGGGAATGAAGATCAAGGCAGCGGCGGAGGTGGTTGTGTTGTGGCTGCCTCTCCTTCGGGGCCTGGAAAGGGAAATGCCTGGAAAGCCAGAGAGCAGAGTGGGGCTGATCAGCCCCCCAGGTAGCATCTCTGTCAAAGCTCATGCCAGAGCTTCCCCCCCCCCTACCTGCACCTGTAAGGGAATAGGGCAGCAGGGGGGGGCACACAGTGGAGGACTGGGCATGCAGAGAGAGGGACGCACAAGAAGGAGGCCAAGAGTCGGAGCTCAAGTGCCAACTCCTACTAGCAGCAACTGTCTCACGCTGAAGCCCAGCACTCCAGACGGGGGCTGCGCACTCCCTGCTTCTGCCTCCTCCCCACCCCAGGATAACCCCTCCCCTCCGCACAGGAACAACCAGGAAGCCCTTCTAATCCCACTCTCTGCTCCCCATCCTGGACACCTTCTAATCAAGAAGTGGCGGATGTGGCTGTAACCGCAGCGACCCCACACACCCCACCCCCGATGTGCTGCTGTGCCAGCACCTGAATAAGCTGGACACATTTATTGTGGCAAAAGCACTGGTGGACACGCGGCTGCCACGGCGTGACCTGTGAGAAGTGTTACAAAGGAGAAGGACAACAGGTTGCTCACCCCTCCCCGAAGCAGCTGTGAGGGCAGCTCAGGTGTGGAAGGCTGTTGTGAGATGGGCAAAACATCCCAGCTCCGTCTGGCCGGCTTAGTTCCCATATCTGAACAAACGTGTCTGATTCACCTGACCAAGAGAGAAAGCTGCCACTCTGTGGACAGGCCCCACCCAGCGACAGATTTATAAATCCCAGCTGACTGTTCTGGGATTCAAGAATTATTATAATATTGGTTGTGGTCCCTGAAGCACCCCTCAAGCCAAGTAATACAAAGTGGTACCACAAAATATATATCAATTGCTTAAATAGTATTAGAGAATAACAAATCTTTGCCATTATGAAACGAGCAATACACATCACCAAATAGAATGCAATTCAGATGATTAGAAGTGTAATAGAAATAGTGGCTAGTATTTTCTGATTAAAATTAAAATTCTGTTACTCTCAGCCAACAAAATGGTCATAATTGAGATCTGATATTTATCTATTTGGCAGGCATGACTGGCTGAGCTTAGGTAATTTTATTGGGTAGGCTTTTCGTTCTCCCAGGATCTCTCTGCTCAACCATGTAAAGATCTCACTATTTATAACATTCTATCTAACATTAGTTCTAGTTTCTTATCTTAAATTTACCTCTCTGTGCAGCTGGACTTAAACAGGAGCTTCAGACTCAGTCATAGCTCTTGCCTATGCTATGACCTCAGGAGGACCCCTCCCTAATGCAGCCTGGCTGTCAGCTAATTTCAAAAGCCCACTCGCAAAGACCCTTCATGAGATCAAGAGCTTTTGACTTCCAAGAAATCACCAGCACACCTGCACCAAGCTCCCTCACCCTAATTCCAAGAGCACAATTTTGCATTTTGCTACCTCATAGCGCATATAGGACAAATCACTTTGCCCTTACAGTTAGCACACATGGATTACATGGAATAACACTGCTATGAAGCACAGTGAATGTTTGTCAGTAATACACTTTGCATTCATACTTGGTGACAGGCATTCATTCTTGTTTTTTACTTCTGCTTCTCGTGTGAGCATTGTTTGGAGAAAGGGCCTCCAGTGATCCTTGGGAAATCACAGCCCTCAATGGGACTCCTGTGAGCAGCTAGGGCCCACACCCACGTCTGTTTTGCACATGTGATCTGATCCCTGCAACTCTGGGATGGGGTGATCACATCGTGGGCTGACTCTTGCATGCCCACCCCGCCTCCTATCTGGATCAACTCCCCTCTTTCCTAGCCTGGTGGCCAGGAAATGGTGGGTGGTGTCCGAGGGCTCTCCAACCTGGGGTCCCCAGATGTTGCTGGACTACAGCTCCCAGAATCCCTTGCCATTAGCTATGCTGCCTGGGTATGCTGGGAGCTGTAGGTCAGCAACATCTGGGGACCCCAGGTTGGAGAGCCCTGTCCAGCTAGAGGGTCTCAGGCAAAGGACAAGAAGCCCCCCCCCCCGCTTCAGAGAGCAGAGCACAGAGCCTGGGGAGTTTGTGCAAGACGCCTGGGGGCACCTGCCTGCTGAGAGTGCAGGGGACAAAGGACCCACCCTAGCCAGCGCTTGGGGGTGGGGGCTGTGCCTAACCGAGCCCGCAGGTTCGTGGTGAGCAGCCTCTGCAGCCCATACGGTCTGCCTCTTGAAGGTGCCATTGCGCCCAAAGGTGGTTGTCTGTGAGCGGGCCGGGAGGGGCAGCATAACAGGCACTTCGTGGGCCGGCCTCTGGCGTTCAGGCCTCTGGCGCTGCTGCAGAAGGGTGAGGCGGGTCCGCCGCCCATCCACACAGGGGCCTGTCGCTGATATGCTAAGCAGGCCCTGACAGCAGGGCCGGTGCTACCATTAGGCCAACTAGGCAGCTGCCTAGGGCGCAGGGCTAAAAGGGGCGCCAGAAACGCCTTGAAAAAAAAACAGCGCTCTCAAGTGGGAAGGGGGCGCGCTAAATATCTGATCTTGCCTAGGGCACCAAACTGCCTTGCACCGGTCCTGCCTGACAGACACGGGTCAGCCTCAGCCAGGAGGGAAGAAGGCGCACGTGTGAGGAAAGGGGGAGGCCAGCAAGAGCCCCAAGCACAACGTCCCTCTGCCTCCAACCCCCTTTCTATGCTGACCTCCTGTTTTATCTAGCTCTGGGACTCTGGGAGGGGGTCTCATAGTTGGCAGTGGAGACAGCCCCCCCCCAGCCTCCTTCTTTGCCCCCGAAGCCGCTGATCTGTGCCTGAACAGCCGCAGCAGAGGTGGAAGGAAAGGGGGGGCGTTGCTGAGTGGGGAGGGGAAAAGGTGGGCTGGGCCGAGCTTGCGCCCAGCCCGGGCAAGACTCAGCCCCCTCCCCAGCAGCTGTTTCCAGTGTCAGCTCTCAGCCCTGAAATATGCGAGGCAGCCATAAAAAGAGTATCCTAGAGCATGAGCAGAGTGCCTTTCCCTTCTCTCTCGGGCCACAGGAGGCTTCTAGGGGGCAGCGTGTCCAGGCAGCAGGCTGTGTGGGCCCCTGCACGCTGCCCGAAGGAAAGCGCCCACTCGTGGTGGTGGGGGGCTCGCTGGGGCGTGGGAAAGTGAGGCTACAGCAGAGGGCGGGGGCGCGCGAGGGGGGATCGGGCGCGCCTCGTGCTCGGCGCCGCGGCGGTACACGGGGCGGGGGTGGCGTTGAGTTTCAGCTGTCTGCGTGGATTGAGTTCCCGGGAAGCTTCGGCTCGGCAGTCTCTCCTTCCGCCTCTCGTCTGGGCGGGGGGCGTGCGGACGGGGACGGGGCGGACGGGAGACAGACAAAGGCGGCCAAGGGAGGAAGGAAGGAGGAGGAGAGGAAAGCGGGAGTGAGAGAGAAAGTTGGGAAGAGCGAAGGGGTGGAGTGAGCGAAGCGGGGGGGGGGGGTTCAGCAGCAGAGGGGGAAGGAGAAACGGACCAGGAGAGAGTGTGTCGGAGGCCGCCCGGCGCTTCCAGTCTGTCCCTCCCGAACTAGGCGCGGGTAACTCCCAGGCTCTGATCGGGCTCCCCTCCCCCCCCCATGGAGCTGGTGCCGCGCGGGGGACGGGTCTGACAGACACCCCAACCCTTTCCAGGTAAGGCGGAGGCCGGCGTTTCGGGGGGGAGTGAGTTCTGATTCCTTCCAGTGAAGGGCACATGCCGGGAGGGGGTGTCCCTCCCCATCCATGGAGGACAGAGCTGCCGCAGCTCTGCTACCCGCCCCTCCCAGGCAGCCGGCTGCACCCCAGCCGCCGAGGTGGGCCTCCGGGAGCTCGTCTTCGTTGCGTGAGCCCCCCCCCCCCCGCAGTCCACGGTGGAGTGTGGGGCGGCGAAGGTCAGGGGGGTCGTGGGGCCCCAAGGGCCAGCTAGAGCTGGGGGCGGGGGGGGCAGAGGCAGCAGGACTGGGGTGGGGAGGCCCGATTCGAAGGAGCTGTTGCGTGCGGGGGCTGCCTTGGAAGTCGAGCCTAACTTGAGCCATGGCTAGACCCTGGCTACTCCGCAGGGAGGAAAGGCACTCTGCACGTGCTCGGAAGGCTCGCTTCAGAGCCCTGGCATTGCAGGCAGCTTGCTAGGGCTGAGCCGGGTGGCTCCAGGCAAGCCCCTACTCGAGGCTCCTGCTGCTCGGCGCCGCGGGCGGGGGAGGCGGGCGGGCATCCAGGCCGTGGCTGACTAGCTGGGCGTGTGCTTCGCGGGACAGCTGCTCGGCAGCTGCTCGCCGCTGCGTGCCAAGGAACCGCCGGGAGCCACGTGGGGGGAGGAGGCCCGGATCCCGCCCGGCGGGGCTGAGCGCTCCACGGCTGTGAAGCTGCTTCTGGCGGGGTGGAGGTCCTTGTTGTGTGGGGTCTCTGCGGAGGGACGCGGCGGCGGCGCACTAGTGTGGACCACGTTACAGTGTGGATCCCCCCCGCCCGACAAACGTGCGCGCGCACAGGCGCGCACCCCTTCTGAAGCCCCCCCCCCCCCCGTGACCCTGAATGGAGCGGGTTCCGCCGCCGCCCCCTTGCAAAAGGCTGCCATGGACCACGGGGGGGGGGCACTGCAGGGCCGAATGCGGGCATTGTGGTGAGCGACTCGGCGGTGACCCACGGCTGTGCCGCCGGGCCCCGACCCGTTGCGGCCTTTGGCTCCACCGCCCCTCCACCCCCACCCCCCCGGGAGCAGGAGCAGGGCGCCGCCGGGGCCATCTGCCGGCCCGCTAATCCGCCTGGCCGCTAATGAGGCGCGGCGGGCCGAAGGCGACGGGCCAGCCTGGGAGCGGGCATAGCTCAGGCGAGGAGGCGCTGGGCAGCCGGGGGCGGGGCGAGCTGCGGACCCACCCACCCCATCAGGGACTTGGAGGCGTCCCCGCTCGCCAGGAGGGTCTCACTCTGGCCAGCCGCCTGGGTTTGTGTGGTGCCGCGAGGCGAGGGGGCTACCTCGCTCCCACCCCGTTTCCACTCCAAGGGAGGTGAGGGTGGAGAGCAGGCGAGGCTGTGCTGTGCGCGCAGCATCCGCGGGGAAGGGGCTTCGTTGCCCCGCCCCGCCCGGGCGCGGGGAGCTGGCGCGTTGCCGGCGCTGCTGCCTCCGTCTGTCCCCGGCCTCTTCCTTCGCCCTCCTCCACGTCAGCCGCGCAGTCCCCGGCAGGGCTGGGCTGTGCACGGATGGGAAGGAGGAACTCCAGATGCGGGGCAAGGCGGGCAGGGCAGGGCAGGCGGCTTCGTGGGGCGGGGGGGGGGGCAGCGCTTGGACTGGCCGGGTCCGAAGGTCAGGCCGTCTTAGCAACACTTCACGATTCAACAGCAGCGCGCCCCCATGCAGACAGTTGGGAGGGAAGCGGTGGGGCAGTTGCAACCGTGGGCTGAGGGGGCCTGGTTAGGGCTTAATTCCAGCCACGGCTGTGCCCCAGATCTCCAGACTCATCAAGAACTGGTGTGTGTTGGGGCGGGGGAGGGGGCTTGTATGTGGAAAGGCCTCTATGAGTTGAGTCCCAGACCCTCCCTCTTGCAGGTCGAGGACTGGGGCCGACCCCCCCCCCTGCCGCCTGGAGTCCTTGGGCTTAATGGGTCCTGGAGTCTGGGGGAGCCACAGGACACCGGGCTCCTCTCTAGGACACCAACGGGAGAGGAAGCGGGTCGAATGTGGGATCAGAGAGACTACAGCTGGGGCTGCCTCTGGACTGACCCGCCCTCGAGGCCGGAGGAGCCAGGATTTCTGGGTGTGCTAACCACGTGGTTTCTCTTCCCTGCACTGCCCCGTCCCTGCCTCCCCCTCAAGCTGAAGGATGAGGGCCATTCCAGGCTGCTGCTGCTGCCGTCACCCGCAGATGCTCTGGGCTGCTCTGGCTGTCTCCATGACGATTGGCTTCACCATCCAGTTCTTGGGGGTCTCCTTTCAGAAGAGGTAACTCCCCCATCGCCATTTGCTGTCCCAGACCTCAGCCCACAGCGAAGGTGGTCCAGCACCAGTTGCTCAGTGGCGCCACACAGTGGCCAGCAAAGAAGGGTGTGGGTGAGAGGGGGCTGAGTAGGAACCCCCACACACACACACACACCAAGGACCCCTCCCTTGTGCATCACGAAAGAGGCCAGAGAGTGACTGCTTTCTGCAGCCAGAGAATGCTTGCTTTCCACCGCAGCCAGGTGATTCCTTTTCTGATCTCCTTCCCCTCCTCCTGCAGGGTTTCCTTGTCCCAGCTGCTCCCAACTCCCTGGGCCGCTGCAGCCGGAGCTGAGGCAGTGGGGGTGGAAGGACCCCCTGGGCACCCTCTCCTGTGCCAGCCACAGCAGCACCTGGTCTTCCTGAAGACCCACAAGACAGGCAGCAGCACCATCGTCAACATTCTGCACCGCTTCGGGGAGGCGCGGGGGCTGCGCTTTGCTCTCCCCGCACGCTACCAGTTCAGCTACCCCAACCTTTTCCAGGCACGGCGGGTCAAAGGGTGGCATCCCAGGGGCCGCCCTTTCGACATCCTTTGCCATCATATGCGCTTCAACTTGCTCGAGGTGCGCGGAGGTGTCAGGAGGGAGGAGGGTTGAGGCCAGGAGAGGCACTGCTTGATTATGGGCAGGGCCGGAGGGTGCTACCATTAGGCCAACGAGGCAGCTGCCTCAGGCGCAGGGCTAAAGGGGGCGCCAGAAACGCCTTGGGAAAAAATACAGCACTCTCAAGTGGGAAGGGGGCGTGCTAAATATCTGATCTTGCCTAGGGTACCAAACTGCCTTGCACAGACCCTGATTATGGGTGTGGAAAGGATTCTGGGGAAGAGAGGTGGGGGAGGAGTGTGTACAGATCTGTGCCTTAAACATCCAGCTAATTCTCCGTGGATTCCCAATTTTGTCTTTGCTGGCCCCAGGGGGAGGGTCAAGGCAGAGTTCTGAACTCTTCCCCCCACCCCTCGATCACTGCAAGTCGTGTCCCTCCCCCGTCACACACCCCACGATCTGTCTGCAACCACAAGGGCTTCAAACTGGTTCTTTTAAAAGTAAACGAGAACAGACATGGTCAGAATGCGAAATTGTGCATCAGATATCAAATCCCACAGATGGTTGTGAGCAAACGCACATGGAATGTGCACTGCTGTTAAGTTGGGCTCCAAGCCTGCTGGCTGCACTTCTCAGCAGTGCCTGGAACAGGGATTGTTTGATTTCAAGGCTGGGTTATGCTGGGATTCTTCTTTAATGAAAGTGTTTTACCCTGGGATGTGCAGAGACGGGCCCTTTGAACATGGGAAGAGTGCTTTTCCTTTGCCACCGGCACAAGCTTGCACATATCTGCAATTAACAGCAAGGAATTCAAGATCAAAAAGTGTGAAGTGATTAATGGAGTGTCTCTGAGCACGTGCAGAGAGCATTTCCCTTGTCACATTTGGAATTGGGAGAAGAGAGGGTGGGGTATGGCTTCCAGGGCCCAACACCAACACCCTCTCAGATCAGATTAAGTCGTCAAGGCTACATCCTTTCCGCAGGTTTGGTCTCTTCAAGGACGGCATCTTTGCTCACCTCCATGTCTCCCCCTCCAGGTCCAGAAAGTGATGCCCTCGGACAGTTACTACTTCTCTGTTGTGAGGGACCCCGTTTCCCTGGCTGAATCGGCCTTCTCCTACTACCGGGCTGTGGTCCCCGCCTTCCGCCGTGCTGGCTCTCTGCCCGAGTTCCTGGCCTCCCCGCAGCGCTTCCACCGGCCTGGCGAGCGAGGCAACCACTATGCCCGCAATCTGCTGTGGTTTGACTTTGGCCTCAGTCCCCCCGTGGGCCCAGGTGTGGGCCCAGTCCAGGCTGCCTTGGCGGGGCTGGAGCACACTTTCCACCTTGTGCTGCTCACGGAGTACATGGACGAGTCCCTGGTCCTCCTGCGGGATGCCCTCTGCTGGAGCCTGGAGGATGTCGTGGCCTTCCGGCACAACCTGCGCAGCCCACAGGCAGTGCATACCCTGGAGCCTGCAGACGCTGCCCGGCTCCGGGCCTGGAACCACCTGGACTGGCACCTGTATGCCCACTTCAACCGCACTTTCTGGGCACGCGTGGAGCGCTTTGGCCGTGCCCGCATGGCCCAGGAGGTGGCCCTGCTCCGGAAGCTCCGGACAGAGCTGATGCAGCATTGCCTGCAGGGCGGGGGCCCGCTGGAGCCCGGCCACATTCCTGATGAGCGCATCCGCCCCTTCCAGTTTGGTCAGGCACCGATCCTGGGCTATGCCCTGAATCCCAGCCTGGCTCCGGGAGCCCAGGAATCGTGCCGGCGCCTGGTCACCCCTGAGCTGCAGTACAAGGACATGCTCGATGCCAAGCAGTTCCCCCCAGCCCTGCGAGGCAACAGGTCTCAGGCAGGGGGAGTGAGGTAGCCCCGGAAGGGCCCGTGGCCTCAGCAGGCAGGGGTGGGCATGCCAGCCCCTGGGTCTGCCGGGCCGGGCCTGGATGCTCCAGGGTTGTGTGAAGTGCCCGGAGGGGATGGTACGGTACATCCAGAGGAGCCCACGAAACTGACACGAGAGGCCACACCAAACCAAAAGTTGCTAAGAAGTCCACATTTTTAAAAGAGCAATTTTGGGATGGTTTCAAAAAAGTCAAACATTTTGGTACAGTTTTAAGACAGGTTCTTGGTACTTTTGTCTTCCCACTTGTCTGCCTTGGGGCTCACAGTACTCCAATCTCTCTCACGCACGCACGCGCACACAGAGCGCAGAAGAGTGTTCAGGCTTTCCTGCCAGGGCTCTTCCTACTTCTCCATTTCTTCTGTGCTACTCACATAGCCCTTTTTTGCCCAGGAAAACCTCTCAGGAGGAGACTGTCACCTAGTGACTTCCAGGGTGGGTCACCCCTGCTCTGCTGTTGAGAGAAGGTCTTCCATTTGTAGTGGACAGAAGCAGGCTGGGTGGGCCAGGGATGAGGCCTGCACTTTGGTAACTTGCACACAAAGGAGTGCCCTAAAGAGAAGCCTGCATTTTTGCACCCTCCTGCTCTCAGCTCCTCTCCCAGTCAAAACCAATGTGTGTGTGTGTGTGTGTGTGTGTGTGTGTGTTTGTTTGTTTGTTTGTGCGTGGGTTGGGGGGGCAGGACTACTGGAACATAGACTTCCATCAGTCTAGCTCAGGGCTGTCCAACCTTGGGGGCCCAGATGTTGCTGAACTACAGCTCCCAGAATCCCTTGCCATTAGCCATACTGGCTGGGTATGCTGGGAGCTGTAGACCAGCAACATCTGGGGACCCAAGGTTGGAGAGCCCTGGCTCTAGCTGCTACCTCTCAGTGAGGACAGAGTTCAAAGCAGAGTATGTACTGACTCACTAAAAGCAGCTGGGCTGCTGTGCAAGGCAAGGCTGAACTCTGCACGTGATTGGGGTAACGAGGGAAAAGGCTGAAATCCCACACATGCTTACTTGGGAGTAAGCCCCTAGAAGGAAGTCCTTCACTCAGCACATAGTTAAGCTATGGCATTGGCATTTCCCACCACAGGATGTATTGATGGCTGCCAACTTGTATGGCTTTTAAGCAGGATTAGACCAATTCATGGAGGATAACCAGTCCCGATGGCTACTAGTCCGGATGGCTGCAGGCTGCCTCTCGGGACCAGTGGCTGGGGAACACTGGTGGGACTGGGAGGGTGCTCCGGTGCTCCTGTCGTGCTTGTGGGGCTCTCACTGGGGCATCTGGCTGGCCCATGTGCACAGAGAACATGGGCCCAGTCTCTTAATTCACTGGGCCTTGCTCTGAGTAATCATGTGTAGGATGTGAGCCATGGCGTCCCCGCTTCAAGTCTCTCCCTTGCCACAAACTCTTGAGGGGGCCAGCTGCTCTCTCTCAACCTCAGCCACCTTCCCAGTCTGCAACGGAGACCGTGGTGCTGCCCTGCTTGCAGGGCTGTTGTGTAGAACGTGGAGAGAATGCATGTGAACTACTCACAAAGGATGCATTCATGTGATTACTGTGAAGGCTGGCTCTACTGCAGAAACTGCCTGGGTGAGCAGAGACAGGTCTCCACCCGCCCTACCCCCGTGTCTTCCTGCTGGACAGGGAGTTGCACCCATGGGGGCCCCTCTAGTTGGGGGCCTGAGGCTGGTTGGGGGGGGGCTTGGACTGTGTCTTCTGGAGTCCAGAAGATTTCTCAGGATCTGGAATGGCAGAGCCTTCAAGAACCAAAGTACTGGCAAACCTTGACTCTTCTCTAAACTCGGAGCTAGAATGCACCTAAAGGTCATCTAGTCAAACCTCCCATCAATGCATCCCTGGGAGGGTCCCAGCCAGCCTCTGCTTTAGAACCTCTGATGGAGAGCCCAGAAAGAACGTTTTGCAATATGAAGTGAAGAAGACCCAGATCGAACTGCAGAAGTGCCTGGTTGGCCGCTCCCCTGCTGCCCCCGCCCCACAGCCGGGGCAGCACCCACCCAATGAGCTGCTATTTGGGTCCGGGGCCAGGGGATGGCCACTTCTGCTTCCCACCCCTCTTGGTACAATGGCAATATTTGTGGAGGCCATCCCTGTGGAAATGTTCTCGGCCAGCAACCTGTGCCTCAAAATCCCACTATGATGCAGTTTGGAAAAGAATTTTACTCTTAACTTTTTTAATGGGGAAAATGGGTTTTTAAAAAATAAATGTACACGTCTCAGCCGCTTAGTGTGTCCCCAGGACTTATTTGCTTTGTGTTCTTCTCCCTGCACCACCTCCCCCCACTGTTTCTACGCTGCAAGGAGGAACTGCGGTATAAAAGGGATTTTGTATACTGCCCAGAGAGGAACCTCTCATTGCTTTACTCCATGTTAGTAAAATGGCCCTCCGGCCATTGACAGAAGTGTGCGAATTGCTTCGACTTTTCACCCTGCCGGATGGCAAAGCTCCAGCGGCGCGCGTCTGGCCTGGAGGTCGCCGGCCGGGCCGGGAGGCTCGGCCGCGCAGCGCAGCCTCCCTCAGCCGGGCGCCTGGACCCCGCGACGCACGTGGGGGTGCCCCTTGGCCGCCGCCCTCCCTCGGAAAGGCCCTCTGCACTTGCTCAGAGGCGCTCACTAGCCACTTCCGAGCGTCGGCACCGGCACTCCCAGACTCCGCCTTAGCCGGGCTCTCCGCGGCTCCTCCCCCTCCCCGGCGGGGCACTGCCAGGGCCGAGAGCGGGGATCCCCCCCCCGCGCGCGCGGAGGCCAGAGAAGCACCTGAGCCGCCCCCGCCGAGAAGCCCAGCAGAGGCCCCGCCGCCTCGTCCTAGGAAAGGGTGGGCACGGCCGGGCCGGGGAAGGGGGCTTTGCAGCAGGGCTCGGAGAGGGAGGGGCGGCGGCGACTGCCCCTCTAGCCACGAGGGAGGGGGCAGCGAGTGCCCCCTTTCTCCCCCTCCCCTCTCTGCCCGCCCGCCTTCCTTCCTTCCTTCCTTCCTGGCTCGCTCCGCCCCGCAGCCGAGGCCGGCCCTCCTCCGAGGCCGCCGCCGCTGCACTTCCCGTACCGCCGGCGCCTTGCTCGCTCTCCCCCCTGCCCCCCCCGCCCGAATTGGCCCCCGCCGCATCCCCGGGGCTCCCCCTTTCCCCCGCCCGCCCTCCCTCCCTCCCTCCCTCCTGCGCCCCCGAGCCTGTCCCAGGCGGCAGCCTCCCCGCGATGCTGGGCTCCCATTAGCCCCCCTCGAAACGGCCCCCGGACCAATCCGTCCCACCGCTGACCCCGCCACGGCCCCCCTGGCCCCCCTCCCGCCATGGAGTCCCAGTGCGACTACTTCATGTACTTCCCGGCGGTGCCCTTCCTGGGCCGGGAGGTGCTGCTGGGGGAGCCGGGCCGGTACCGGGCCCTCCCGCGGAGGAACCACCTTTACCTGGGCGAGACGGTGCGCTTCCTGCTGGTGCTGCGCTGCCGCTCCGGGGGCGCAGGCGGCTCCCGCCCCCCGTGGGGGGAGCTGGCGGGCTCCCTCTCTGCCCTGGCCAGCGTCAGCCCGGGGGGCGGTCTGGCCGGGGACGAGGCGGCGGCGGCGGCGGCGCCCCTGGGGGGCGACGCGGAGGAGGACCCGGGGGAAGGGGAGACCCCCGCGGCGGGCGGCGGCGGCGGGAGCCGCTTCCGGGACTGCCGGGCCCTCCTGACCCACGGACACGGACCACCAGGGAGACCCGCCGCAGGGGTAAGGCCGGGCCCGGGGCGGGCGGGGTGGAGGCTCTGGCCCCAGCGGGCAAGCCCCTGACCTCCCTGCCCACGCAGGTGCCCCTCGAAGAGCCCATCGTGTCCACCGACGAGGTGATCTTCCCCCTCACCATTTCCTTGGACAAGCTGCCCCCCAGCACCCTCAAAGCCAAGGTAAGCCCTGGGCAGCATGGGGGCTGAGTGGGCCGCCAGCTGCAGACACACACACACACACACACACACACACACACACACACACACACACGCGGGGAGGGGCCGCCACACGGCTGACCTCTCTTTCCTCAGATTGTGGTGACGGTTTGGAAGCGGGATCAAGAGAAAGCGGAGGTGCGGGAACGGGGCTACCTCAGCATCCTGCAGGATCGGGCCCCTTCGCAGACCTTCCGCGAGGAGCAGGGGGCCTTCAAGGCACAAGGTGAGCGCCCAGCCGCCGCCCCGAGCAGACCCTAAAATCCTTCCGCACTCAAGGGGGCTCAAGGTCTTGCGCGTGGGCTGCCTTCTCAGCCACCCGAGGGCTTGGGGTGACTCTCTGACCTTTGACCCCACAGTGAGCACCATACTGACCGTGCTGCCCCCACCAGAGCTGAAGTGCCAGCAGCTCAACGTTTCAGGGAAACACTTGACGGTATTGAAAGGTGTGTGGTGGGGTGGGGGGCGAGGGGAAGGCTTGTGTTTGGCCTCTGCAGTGTTGGGAGAGAGCCAACCTGTGTGTGTGGGGGTGGGATTCTGGAAAGGAAAGTGAGCACCCAAGGGACCTGGGTGCCTCTCTGTCTTCTGCAGATCTGCCTTTCTCTGGCCCTCCCTCCCGGAGGAAGTTGTGCGCGCGCACACACACAGCCCGCCCAGCACTGTGTGGGAGCGCTCATATCCACAGGCCGCATCCTGTGCAAGCTGAAATGGGGGGCTGCTGCTGGAGGGGGGCAGTTGGGGAGGGGCCCTGACGTGACCGCCTGTGGGAGAAGGGCACGCAGGCTCCCTCTCCCCCACAGCCCCTCCTGAAGGGTGGGCCCTCACCCGACCCCATCTTTGCACATGCCCCTCCCCCAGTGTTGAATGCAGCCTCCCAGGAGGAGCTCTCCGTGTGGGACGTGCGGATCCTTCCCAATTTTAATGCCAGTTACCTTCCCATGATGCCTGATGGGTCCGTCTTGCTAGTTGACGACGTCTGGTAAGGAAAACATGGACTGCGCTTGAGCAGGCGTGGGGAAGGCGTGGCACTCATCGGCGGCGCACCCACTTCCCGGTCCTTGTGGCCAGGAAAGACCTCCACTCAACTCAAAGACCCTCCTTTGTTCTGGATGCTGCATATATGCCACCGCCTGTTCTGTACAAGGAAATGTGCCTGTTCCCCATTCCCTTTGCCCAGTTTCTCCAAGCCAAAACGAGGCAGGGAGGGATCTGCCGGGTAGCTCCCTGGCTGTTGTCTCTGCAGCTGGAGCAGTCCACTGCACGCCCGTGGCCGTAACAGCGCCCTGCTGCGCCTCAACAGGTGCCGGCGGCGGAGCCCGCTGCGTGCCGGGTGCCTCCCAGGGAACCGGTTCCCTTCCTCGGCCGTGGTGCTGCGCTGGCTGCAGCACGAGGGTGGCGTGTCCCCACCTTGCTACGGAGGCAGAGGCAGGCCTGTCGGGCAGAGCCCCAGAGCGCCTCCCCGCAGGCCTTCCGCGGAGGTGGCGTGAAGAGCGCGCTCTCTCATGGGGCGGGCAGCCTGAAGGGCAGGGACCAGATCTGGAGGCGTCGGGCTGGCCTAATGCCTCCGTCATTGCCTGTCCAGGGGGAGGGCTGAGAACAGGGCAGCAGGCAGGAATGGGGCAGTGCCTGGGAACATGGGGGGGCTTTTCTCCACAGCTCACCCCACTCCCCCACCCCCCAGCCACCAGTCGGGCGAAGTTTCCATGGCCTCGTTCTGCCGCGTTCCCTCCGTGGCCTCGACGTGCCCGTGCTCTCTCCGTGCTCTCGAGGAGCAGAACTTCCTCTTCCAGTTGCAGGCGCCTGAGCAGCCCCCCGGCAGCACCAGGGAGGTGAGGGTCACAAGGACCGTGCTGGAGCCCCGGGGGGGGGGCTCTCTTGCTCCATGGGCCACAGCCTGCCCACCCCCACAGGGGCTGCAGCTGCCTGGGGAAGGAGCCTTCGGGACAGGCCCCTCGGCGGCTGCAAGTGGCAGTGGGGGGGGGGTGGATGGAGAGACGAGTCAGAGTGGGGGGGGCACACCTAGGCCAGCACGCCCGTCAGTTATTCTTGCCTCCCCATCACAGGGCCTTGAGGTTCCTCTCATCGCAGTGGTGCAGTGGTCGACCCCAAAGCTGCCGTTCACCACCAGCATCTACACCCATTACAGGTGAGAGGTCATTTGGCTCTCGGCTGCCCCACACACCTCCCCCGTGCTGAGAACAAGCCTGTTTGGCAGCTGCATTTCGGGCCACAGTAAGACGAGTGGTGAGCAGTGCAAGTCCCTCCCCCCTGCGCCCACCCCCGGGAAATGGATACCACACGTCACAGGAACAACCATGAGGGAAGGATGCTGCAATCGGAAAGCCACACTGGGTAGATGGGCCAGCAGGGCGGAGGGTAACACACATACCTATTTGCCCTCGGTGCTACATTGGGTGAGCGTCTCCCTGGAGCAGAGCGCTGGGCCTCAGAAGGGCAAGTGCAGTGCAACGGAAGTGATGCACGTTGGGGCAAAAACGCCCAACTTCACGTGTACGCTGGTGGGGTCTGAGCTGATGGTGACTGACTGAGCAAGAAAGGAATCCTGGGGGCATGGTGGATGGCTTGATTCAAACAGAGACCCGGTGCACAGCTGCTGTGAAAAAGGTGGCTTCCATGTTAGGCATAATGAGAAAAGGAATTGAAAACAAACTGCTGAGATCACACTGCCCTAACGCAAATCTATGGTGTGAGCACACTAGGAGTACGGTGTGCAGCTGGGTCCACAACCCAGCACCCGTGGGCACCCCCAGTGGCACCTCTGAAGGGGTGTGCAACATGGTGCACGCTGGCACCTGGAACCATTTTTTTAAAAAAATTTGTTTTTTTAAAAATATATGCACATGGGTTTTTATGAAATGCATTCAACTTTCTAGCAACTATACATGGGCTTCAACAAAAGTGGACCAAATATCCAAATAAGTATCCATTTGAAGTTGGTGTCTATATGCCATGCATTCATATATTGAAAGTGTTGTAAGGTCCTCAAGCCATTGCATTATAGGTGGTGAGTGTTTATATTCTGGTTTTGTAATATCGGTCTTCTAGATGTCAAAAGGGCACAGAGAACACATTTACACTGACCATTTGTTAATTTCCATGAAGCAGGTAAATAATTTAAAAGAGTGTGTACATTAGTGAATATTAAAGACTGTTCCAGTACAAAATTTATCCGTGTAATAACCTCCTCCCAGAAAGAAGCAACTCCTGGACATTGCCAAAACTTACGTTTAAAAGAAGCATTAGCTGTATCGCACCACCAGCAATTAGCTGAATTAAACAATCCCTTATTAAAGAGATGCCGTGTTGTCCAATAGATATGAAACAAAAGGTTTTGCTGAATAAGACACAGCCTAAGATCCATGGACACGAGAGGTAGACTCCAAAGCACGATCCACTGATTAGGCATTATGGGGTGGTGCCCACAGCAGCTTCTCAAATTCCCAAATGTGCCCATGGGTCCAAAAAGTTTGAGGACCCCTGGGCTGGATCTTGCAGGACTCCTTTGTTTTCTGCAATGACCCTGTGAATGCAAGCAGAGGGGCAGCACAGAACCAAAGGAATGCGGGGGGGAAGCGGGCCACGTTCACCGTATTAGCCAGGGCAACACAAATGTCTGAGAGCCAGAGGAACCTGGGGGTGGGGAAGTGACCCCGTGAAAGCTCCTTTAGTAAAATAGAGGCATCCAAGTACCCTCACTCACTGGGGACCCCCCCAGTGCCCTCACAAAGCATGGCCATATTTTTCCATGCCCGGTTCCTGCTGTGCTATCTTGAAGCATCAGCTCCACTTGAAGGGATGCGGGTGAGGATTTTCCTAGCATGGAGATAAGGGGTGGAGGAAAAGATCCACTTGCTAAATGCCTTTGTTGGGCACTTTAAGAAAGAGGCAGCTCTCTTTCATCCACCAACACACACACAGCCAAGAAAAAGCCCCCCCCCCCCCCCGCCCACGCAGCAGGCATCAATTGTTCCGGTAACTTTGCAGCCTGAGACCGAGTCGCACTTCTTCTCTAATGGGTGTGCTGAACTCCGTTTCACAGCTGCAGGAGATCAAGGGGCCAGGCTCTGGATCTTTTAACAGAAATGTGAGATTTATGCATTCATTAGAGAAAGGCCCATCACGACGGAGTGGGTGGGGTCACGCCAACTGCAGCGGGCCCGGTGCTCTTTGCCATCCCAGCCACACCGGAATGCAGATCTCTACAACCAACCCCTTCTGAGGGGCATCTTCTCCCTGCACACTCCCGCTTCCTCTTACCTGGATTGTTCAGAGGTTTCACCAGCACCAGTGCAAAACCCTAACCCTTTTCAGGCTTCAACTAAGGACACCAATTCAGTGTCTCCATTAACCAAGAGATACTTTCCATCTGCAGTTCTCACGTCCGCCCCATGTGCCAGGGAGCAGGGCGGCGGAAGCTCCCACATTCGCTGGGCTGAGAGCATAAGTGCGCACAATGCTCCCACCACTAGCTGAAATGTGGCCTCTCCCTCTTGGAAGGGCTCTCTGCTGAAGCAGCAGGAATATCCCCGTCATGCCTGGAAAATGCTGCCTCACTCTGCCAAGCATGGTTTGTGCATGTGCAAAAGAAGGAAAACGAAGACCAAAGGGACAATTACTGGGAAGGCAAGACGCCTCTGGATACTTGCTGGGGCCCTCCAGCAGCAGGGCTGGAAAATCACCCCTGCATCATTGGCTCCAACCTCAGGCACCACAGCTAGCTCGAAGACTTCTGCAGTTCTGCTGGGGCTCGGATTCTCCACAGGAACCACTGGGCTACCCATTTTGGCCCTTCACAGTGGAACCTGCAAATATAGGAACAGAAGAAAAGCTGTGCTGGATCAGACCAAAGGCTTCTCGGGGACAGTATCCCGTTTCCCACAGCGGTCAACCAGACACCTAAAGAGGACTCCCAAAAGCAGGACAGGAGCACATAGCAACCCTCCCGCTCATGTTCTCCAGCAGGCGGTCCTGAGAGCATTCTGCCTTTATACTGGAAGTAATATGTAGCCATCAGGACTAGTAGCCATGGACAGACTTCTCCTGGAATTTGTCTAATCTTTTAAAGCCATCCAAGTTGGAGGCCACCACTACATTTTGGGGTAGCAAATTCCTTAGTTGAACTATGTATTATGTAAAAAAAGTCCTTCCTTTTATCTGTCCTGAGCCTCCCACCATGCACCTTCATGGGATGACCCGTTTGGGGTTCTAGTATTACGGGAGAGGGAGAAAACTTCTATCTGCTTTCTCCACACCAGGCATAATTTTGTACACCTCTATCATGTCTCTCCTTACTTGGTTTTCCCCCTAAGCTAAACAGTCGTA
The DNA here is from genome assembly GCA_021292165.1 of Shinisaurus crocodilurus. Classification (NCBI taxonomy): domain Eukaryota; kingdom Metazoa; phylum Chordata; class Lepidosauria; order Squamata; family Shinisauridae; genus Shinisaurus; species Shinisaurus crocodilurus. The sequence continues at coordinate 108,446 of JAHFWL010001150.1, forward strand.
GACGTTGTTGCAACCTTTCTCCATAGGGGAGTTGCTCCAGCCCCTTGAACATTTTAGTTGCTCTTTTCTGCACTTCTTCCAGCTGTGCAATATTCTTTTTAAAGTGTGGTGACCAGAACTGTACAGCAGGGGTCCCCAACCTTTTTGGCCCCGCGGGCACATTTGGGAATTTGACAAACTGCTGTGGGCAACACCACAAAACGCGTAATCAGTGGGTCGCCACTTTGGCATCTACCTGTCCTGTCCATGGATCTTAGACTGCGTCTTATTCAGCAAAAACTTCTGTTTCTTGTCTACTGGACACTGCAGCGTCTCTTTAACAAGGGATTGTCTATTTCAGCTAATTGCTGGCGGTACAGTACAGCTAATGCTTCTTTTAAGCATAAAGTTTTGGCAATGTCCAGGAGTTGCTTGTTTCTGGGAGGAGGTTATTAGATAAATTCTGTACCAGAACAGTTTTTAATATTCACTGATGTACATGCTCCTTTAAATTATTTACCTGCTTCGTGGAAATTAACAAATGGAAGGGGAAATGGATTCTCTGTGCCCTTTTGACAACTAAAAGGCTGATATTACAACATTGAAAGGATAAACACTCACCGCCTATAATGCAATGGATTGAGGACCTTACAACACTTTGCATATACAAATGGTTAGCATATAGATGCCCCCCTCAAATGGATACTTATTTGGATATTTGGTCCACTTTTGCTGAAGTCTATGTATGGTTGCTAGAAAGTTGAATGCATTTCATACAAACCCATGTATGTATATTAAAAAATTGAAATAATGTTTGAAAGGGTGCCCTTGGGCACCCCTGCCCGTGACACGCCGTCCTGTCCCTATTCCCAGATCTCTCCCATTCTCTCCTAGGCTGCCGAGCATTCGCCTGGCCCGTCCCCGGTTTGTGATGACAGCAGAATGCGAGTCGCCCGTCGTCCTGCACCGCCGCTTCACGGTCACCTACACCCTCATCAACAACCTGCAGGACTTCCTGGCTGTGCGCTTGGTGTGGACACCGGAAAGCGCTGCTGCTGGTGAGCGGCCCGGGGGGTGGGGGTGGGGGTGGGGGTGGGGAGGGTGTCCGTGGGAAGAGCAATGGTGTGGGCAGAAGGAGTCTGCCCCTGGGGATGGGCATGAGGAGGAGCTGTACAAGGAAACTCGGGGTCATCTCTGGCAACTGGCCATGCCAGTGAGGAACAAAACCTCCCTGTGGTGGCAGGGGGAAACTTTTACTGCCCGAGGGCAGCGGTGGGGCACAGCATGCAAAGAGGGGCGACGGCTGCCACCATGCTGCCCGAGGGCTTCCTTAGGGTGTAGGGCTGGCCTTGGGCATGGGGGGCTCTGTTCTGGCACCAGGAGGACAGTGCTGTGCCCCTTTTCTGCGTGCCCACATTCTGCCCCCCCCTGCAGTCAAGAAGCTGTCCTCTGAAGAACGGCGTGCCATCCAAGACACCCAGGACGCCATCGTCTGCCACACACCCCTCAACAACTTGGGGTTCTCCCGCAAGGGCAGTGCCCGGACGTTCCGTGTCACATTCCAGGCCCTGCGTGCCGGCCTGTACGAGGTAACACCGCCGTGCCCAGATACGCACAGGCCTTTGGAGCTTCCGTGCTCGGCAGCCGCGGCGGGTCCCACTGATGCCGACTTCCTGCCTCAGGCGCAAATGTGCCCAAGAGCGGCCCTGGGCCAGCAGGTGGGAGGCTCCCGTTCCCATGGCTGGAAGGGCCCTCTTGGCGACACTGAGGCTGCTCTGCTGGCCTTCCGTGTAACCTCCCTGCACTGGGCAGAACGGAGCATGGCCAGGAGAGCTCCAGGTGCCTGAAAAGGGCGATTCAGGCTGTGCCGGTTGCTGAAAGGGTGGGAGGCGAATGCAAAAGCATTCCTTGGGCCCCCGGCTCACACTACTCCTGGGTAACACCTAGAAGCTCAACAGCCCAGAAAGCCTTTCCGAACCCAGACATTTGGAAACCGCTGCACTTCCCAAGCCCCCCCTGCCAAAATAAGTACCCTTTCCCACCCCACCATGCTGTTGTGAACAGCATTTTCCGGGCTGTCTTGCATCGACTGTGGCCGTGGGCCGGGTGGGGAAAAGACGGACCCCGGAGGAGAGGACCGCCTCAGCCTCCCTCTCTTGCTCCCCCCTCAAACAAAGCTCTCTCAGCACATGAAGCTGAAGCTGCAGTTCACGGCAAGCGTCTCCAACCCGCCCCCGGACGCCCGGCCCATCTCGCGCAAGAGCAGCCCCGGCAGCCCCGCGGTCCGAGAGCTGGTGGAGCGGCACCAGGCCAGCCTGGGCCGATCCCAGAGCTTCTCCCACCAGCAGCCAGCACGGGGGCACCTCATGAGGTAGGGGCTGGTGGGGCGGGAGGGACAAAGGGCCTTCCTCTGGCTTTTGGGCAGAGGGGAGCAGTGGGGGGGGGCTGGAACACGGCTCCCAGGTCATCCTCTGCATGAAAATTTGGGGGGTGGGGAGGGCTGGGTAGCTCCCCACCCCTCCCCTGAGGCCTCTTTTTCTTTGCTCCTCCTCAACAGGTCAGGCAGCGTCATGGAACGCCGAGCCATCACTCCCCCAGTGGGCTCCCCGGTGGGCCGCCCCCTTTACCTGCCCCCTGACAAGGCAGCTCTTTCCCTTGACAAAATTGCCAAACGGGAGTGCAAAGTGCTAGTGATTGCCCCCATCACGTGACGGGGAGGAAATCCCGCCCCCATCACGTGACGGGGAGGAAATCCCACCCCCTTTCCCCACCCCCCAGAGACGGAGGTGCTGCGCATCCTCCCTGGCAAAGGAACGACGTCCCCTCCCGCAGGCATTATTTCCGCCCCTCGTGGAATGCCCCGTTGCTGCTGCCCCCAACACCGCCCAGCATGTGCCCCCCCCAACCTCTCCAGGCCACCGTGCGCTCGGGCAGGATCTCTGCTGCACACGCGGGCACTGCTGGATGCCGCAGGGCCGCCCCACCACCACCACTTCCCGCCATTCCCCTCCCCTTACAGGAGGGGCACCAAGCTGCACCCTCTGCTCCGAATTTCCCCCAGCTGTACCCTCCTGCACTTCCCCCGTGGCTGCCCCCCCCCCCCCGGTGTCTGTCTGTCCGTCCTTCGGGTTTAGAGCATCCAAAGGAGAAGCTCCTCAGCCCCCTCTTTTAGCGAAGGGGAGGGGGCTGGAACCAGATCCTCATTTCCCTCCCTCCCTGTGCCTGTGAGGAGGGGTGGCAGTGTTCTCCTCCTTGCTCACCGCCCCCTTGCCCCAAGAGCAGCCGCTGCTACAACCTGCAGGCACCAGATGCTGAACTGCTGTGCTGCCCCCTGCTGGGAGAGGAGCACTTTCACCGCTGGAAGTCCTGGGGCAAATTCTCACTCACACTGGACTGCGCCACTTCATACGACTGTGGGGGAACAGGAATCCTGCCACCCTGGCTGGGCAAGCAGCTGCCCCGTTGGCACCTGCCCATCAATGCAGGGGCTGGGCAGGGCGAGCCTCTGGCCAGCCCCCTCTGCCATCTCAGGCCAAAGTGCCCTCCCATTGCACTTTATCTAATTTTTGTTATTTATATTTTTTTATTTGCCTCCAAGCAGCTCCAACTGTATGTGTGTGTGTGTTTGTGAATAAACTGCGCTGGCTGGAAACTGGGCTAGGATGGTTGTGGAACCTTCTCTGGTGGTCGTGGGGACGGTGGTTGAGGGCCACGCTGGGGCGCGGTGGGCCAGCAGGAGTCGAGTCACAGGCCCACCGGCTGGGCCAGCAGGAGTCGAGTCACAAGCCCACCGGCTGGGCCTCGCCGTCTTTACCTCCCCGCACCCAGGGCCGGTGCTACCATTAGGCCAACTAGGCAGCTGCCTAGGGCGCAGGGCTAAAGGGGGCGCCAGAAACGCCTTGAAAAAAAAAAACACTCAAGTGGGAAGGGGGGCGCTAAATATCTGATCTTGCCTAGGGCACCAAACTGCCTTGCACCGGTCCTGCCCGCACCACATAGGATTGTCTGGCTCCAGCCCAAGAGGAATGGGATGCTCTTTCCCCCCACAGTGCACAGTCTTTTTACTCTAGAGTAAGCACAGAGATCCTGATCTGGATTAAGGTTCTGGCATGGGGGGCTTCAACCCAATCCAGATCATGGTCTCACACCTGCAATACCATTGCCAAACCATGACCTACGTGCTCACGGATCGGTCTGGCATTATGAACTGCAGGCGCTAGGGAGACCAAGACCCCTGCACTTACTCTAGAGTAAAAAGGGGGCAAAGACAATTTGCTTTGCATGCGCACACCCCTCCCCCGGCAAGTGACAGAAGGGCCATTTGTGTGCGGTTGCCCCCTCACTGAACCCCCGGGAAGAGAAGCCCCTGCGTGAACTCAGGCAGGCACAGAGGAAGCACAGGGGGGCTCATCCTGCTGGTGAAGGCGAACTCAGTACTTCCTACTCAGTACTCAGCGCGTGGTGGAGGGGGTTTCCCATGTTTTGTGGATTCTCACTTGTCCTCTTGGCTGGGATCTTCTCTAGCAGCAGACTTCCGAAGAGGGTGGCGGCATCAGGAAGTTTGTCACTGAGGGATGGAGTGGGACCCTGCCTGCTGCATGGGACCACCAGAGCACCTAACTGCTGCCAGGAGGAAGGGGGCAGCAGGAGCTCAAGTCTTGCTTTTGTCCCAAGCAGACCAGCTGGCTTTCTTGGAATGAAGAAAATGCAGGCAGGGGAGGGCTCAAAAATTGCAGGACTGTATGGGGGACGATGACAAGAAGCACTCACCCCCCCCCCTTAGCACCTTTTAAGGGTACTTGTGCTCCACCCCCACCCATGCAAGGGAAGATAGCTCTGCTGCCCCCTCCTAGCCAGGCCTTGAAGAGACCCACATCAGCCCAAGAGCCAAAATCCATTCAGGGTGCTCATGGGGCGGGGGGGGAGAGAGCCTACCATGGAGTTCGAGGATAAGCAGATTGCGGAGAAGCTGGATGAATTCTGTTCATCTGTCTATACTGCAGAAGATACAGGACAGATGCCTGTGTCTGAACTGATGTTTTCAGGAAGTGACAAAAATTGAAGTTCTCAACTGTATTGACAAATTGAAAGTCAGTAAACCAGATGGTATCCATCCTAGAGTTTTTAAAGAACTCAAATATGAAATTGCTGATCTTCTAACAAAAATATGTAACACGTCCCTAAGATGGAGAATGGCCAATAGTAGTGGTTAGTGTCGGACTGGGACTCGGAAGATCTGGGTTCTAGTCCCCACTCAGCCACGAAACTCACTGGGTGACTTTGGACCAGTCATGGACTCTCAGCCTGACCTACCTCACAGGGTGGTTGTGAGGATAAAATGGAGACGAACAGGAAGATTATGTAAGCCGCCTTGGGTTCCTTGCAGGAAACAAGGCGGGGTATAAATAATATTTTTTTAAAGGATCCAGGGGGGATCTGGGAAATTACAGGCTGGTTATCTTAACCTCTGCTCCGGATAAATTTGTTGAAAGCATTATTAATGATAAAAACAGAAAGCACATAGGACAAGCCCTGCTGAGAAAGACTCAACATGGCTTCATAGATTTCATAGATCATAGAGTTGGAAGGAGCCTACAAGGCTATCGAGTCCAACCCCGCAAAGGTAAGTCCTGTCTCACTGACCTTTTAAGAGTTCTTTGAGTGTGTCAACAAACCTGTGGACAGGAGTGATCCGGTAGACATTGTTTACTTGGACTTCCAAAAGGCTTTTGACAAAAGTCCCTCACCAAAAACTCCTGGGCAAACTTAGCAGTCATGGAATAAGAGGGGAGGTCCTCTTATGGATCAGTAACTGGCTAAAGAACAAGAAGCAGAAGTAGGAATAAATGGTGAATTCTCCCAATGCAGCGGGGTCCCACAGGGATCTGTATTGGGACCAATGCTTTTCAACTTATTCATAAATGATCTGGGATCAGGAGCAGTGAAGTGGCCCAGTTTTCTGACAACACCAAATTAGTTAGGGTGGTTAAAACAAAAAGGGATTGTGAGGAGCTCCAAAAGGATCTCTCCAAATGGCAAATTTGGTTCAGTGTAAGCAAGTGTAGGTTGGGGCAAAGAATCCCAACATCAAGTATAACCTGTGGGATCTGAGCTAGCAGTGACTGACCAAGAAAGAGATCTTGGGGGGGGGGGGCAGCTCAATGAAAATGCCGACCCAGTGTGCAGCTGCTGTGAAAAAGGCAAACTCCGTTAGGCACAATTAGGAAATGTGGAGAAAGCCAACCTAAGCCCCCTGCCTGACACACACACACTCACCAAGGAGGGGGGAAGGAGACGGGGGGGGGGGGGGAGACAGCCAGTCTCCACAGATGCAAAAGGGGACAAACAACATCTGCATAGAATCACCCCAGGGGGGAAGGCAAGAAGCATCCCCAGGCTTGTCAATGCTCTCGCATATCAGCCCCATCTACATAAGACTTGAATACCTCTCCAGAGCAGACACTTCGGCACCCCTAAGAAATGGCCACTCAACACCATAGGATGGGACCATTAAGCAAGTGGCTTCAAAGAGACCCCACCCCACGGGGGAAAGACGTCACCCCACCTGACCCAAAAGGCCGCCCCTCAGGGAGGGTGTCAACCCACCTGATCATGGAGGGAGGGGCTACCTGAAACACCAAGGTATAAAACACCCTGTGCAAGGGAACTGGGTTGTTGGACCTGATCAGCAATCTTGCCCCATGCCTGGGGTAAGGGAACGAAGGATCAGCAACCCCGGGTAGCCACACCCGGCACGCTCCAGCTAGCTGAAATCACTGGTCGCTTGGGTTGACCGGACCCCCGGGAAACCAAGCTGAAATCACTCACTAGCCGCTTTGGTAGACCGGGCCTCCGCCGGGAACCCAGCTAGCCGCTTGGGTAGACCGGGCCTCCGCCGGGAACCCAGCTAGCCGCTTGGGTAGACCGGGCCTCCACCGGGAACCCAGCTAGCAGCGTGCTGTTGACCGGGCCTCTGCCGGGACCCAAGCTGAACTAACTAGCTGAGAGCCCTGAAATCACGGTGTCCTTGAGACTTCTTGCTTGCTACTTTGTACCGTACTGATAAGCTGTATTGCTGGCGTGTGTCTGGGTTTGTGAAGGTAATGTTGTAAATAAACTTGTTTTCTAAAAGATACTTCTGTGGCTATAAGTTATCCCTTTGTTCTGGGCTAAGGGTGATAGTCGCTGGGGATCTCGGAGAAGGCCGCCCCAGGACTCGCTACCCCCTTAGCATTGAACCCACGCAGAAGACCAGGTTGTCGGTCTTCCACTGGAAAGGAATTGAAAATAAAACTGCCGAGATAATCCTGCCCTTATACAAATCTATGGCTCAATCACACTTAGAATACCGTGTACAGTTCAGGTCACACCTAAAAAAGGACATTGTAGAGTTGGGAAAAGGGCAACTAGAATGATTGAGGGGCTGGAGCGACTCCCCTGTGAGGAAAGGTTACAGCAGCTGGGATTGTTTAGCGTAGAAAGGAGGTGAGGGGAGACATGATGGAGGTGTACAAGATTATGCCTGGGGTGGAGGAAATGGACAGGGACATTTTCCTCCCTCTCTCATTATACTACAACCCAAAGGGGTCATCCCACAAAGCTGAGTGGTGGGAGATTCAGGGCAGATCAAAGGAAAGGCTTCTTCACACAGCACAGAGTTAAACTATGTAATTCACTTCCACAGGACATGGTGATGGCCACCAATTTGGATGGCTTTAAAAGGGGATTGAACAAATCCATGGAGAAGGCGGCTATCAATGGAGACTAGTCCCGATTGGCTTCATGCTTCCTCTAGTATCAGAGGCAGTATACCTATGTACACAGTTGCTGGGGAACATGGGTGGGAGGGTGCTATTGCACTCATGTCCTGCTTGTGGGAACCTGTGGGCAGCTGGTTGGCCACTGTGAAGAGAATACTGGACTAGATGAATGCTATCTTGGGCTGTATTAATAGAAGTATAGCTTCTAAATCGTGTGAAGTACTGGCTCCCCTCTACTAAGCACTGGTTAGGCCTCATCTTGAGTACTGCGTCCAGTTCTGAGCACCACCCTTTAAGAAGGATGTAGACAAACTGGAAAGGGTTCAGAGGAGGGCAACAAAGATGACTAGGGGACTGGAAACAAAGCCCCATGAGGAGACTTAAAGAACTGGGCAAGTTTAGCCTTCAGAAGAGAAGAGTGAGTGATATGATAGCACTCTTCAAGTACTTGAAAGGTTGTCACACAAAGGAGGGCCAGGATCTCTACTCGACCATCCCTCGTAGGCCCCTTCCAACTCTACTATTCTATGACTTCTGATGTTCTTATGTACCAGCATATTTTAGCTTAAAAGATGTTCCTGCCAGTAACTAGGTCATATAAGTGTTTTAACCTTTTAGAATGGGGACGGACAGACACCAAGCTAAAGCTGGGAAATCACCAAACAACTGGTGGCCAGGGAAAGAGGAGGGCCTCCTGGAGGACCCCAGAGGTCTGGAACACGCAGGCTGGATCTGGCCCCAGCCCTAGGCTCTGCACCCCAGTCTCAAGGCGTGTGACAGACATCAAAGCCCCTCCAAGTTGGAGAAAGCCAGACTGGGATTTCTACAGCACAAGATTCAGGACTTTCTCTGCAGCCATAAAGTGGGATATTTGGTTCTTAAAAGCTAGCTGAGGTGCCTGTAAGAATTTATTTATTATATCTATACGCTGCCTTTTTTCCTGCAAGGAACCCAAGGCGGCTTACATAATCCTCATCCTCCTCTCCATTTTATCCTCACAACAACCCTGTGAGGTAGGTTAGGCTGAGAGTCAGTGACTGGCCCAAAGTCACCCAGTGAGTTTCATGGCCGAGCGGGGAATAGAACCCGGGTCTCCCGAGTCCCAGCCCAATTTCTCAGCTTGTGTGGGAGTTGGTGGAGGAGAGAAGAAACTGGACTTCCCCAGACAGGGAAAGCCCAGGCATTTTCTGAAGTTGCTTACTGGTTGCTAGTTTAATCATTTTTTTTTTAAAAAAAAGAATTTATTTCATGTGACACAGCTCTGCCACGGCCCCACATTACACACTAAACCCCGTTTGTGCCAAGCCCTTAACAGCACACGCGGCATCCACAGTGAATCACCCATCCCCTGCTCACATACATATAATCACACAGAGAGGTGAGCCACGCACACAACAGGAAGGGGCCCTCGGCCCAGCCCGGCCCGGCCTGCCCTCCAAGTCCCAGTAGCAGCAGCAGCAGCAGCATCGGAGGGCTCCAGCTCAGACAATCACCGGCTCCCGGGCACTGTTCTGTCTCTTCACCACAAACAGCTTCTGGCCAGAGATGGTCACGAGAAAGGAGTGTTCCCCAAACACCACTGTGGGGGGGAGAGAGAGAAAGAGAAAGTGCATACCCTGATGCAGGGTGTCAGAGGGGGTGGGTTTCCTCTTTATCCCATTTGTCTCCGACCAGTCCCTCCAATGGTGGGATGCAGCATCCTGTTCCATCCTCACATCACTCTGTACAGTAGATCAGGCTGTGGGACTGACAGGTTGCAGCAGAGGTACGTTGAGATCGACCCCACACTGACTGGGTTTTCTGGCAGATGGATGGCGTTACAGGCAAGGAAGGAACCGAACCCTGACCCAGAAGTTGAACAGGGCCTTCCCTAGCTTCCCACCCCATCCCCTGCAGGGCAAAGGAGAGACGCCCCATGCAAAGGGAAGAGCAGATCTGCCCTCAACAGCTGTTTGCACACAGGACACAGGGATGGCTGGCTCCTCTTTCCCCTCCTTGCAAAGGTATGTTCTCTCAAAGGCTTTTGAATCCACCTGAACAGGTTCTACTTTTGGCAGAACTCTCCTCCTCCATGGAGGCTCCTTCCTTGCTCTGCAGCCCCTCAAGAAGGTTGGAGAAGCTGCCCCCCAATGTGGGCCCCTCCTATCCCCCCCCCCACACACACCTAGGCTGCCCTAGCTGACCATCTTGTTCTGGGGCATCTCAAGCAGGGAAAAGAAACAGCAGCCACGCAAGGGTGGAGAGGACATTAAGGGAAGGGTTAGGAGGGGACAAAAAGTCCTCCCTCTGCGGCATCTGACCCACAGGGAGCCAAGCACCAGGCGCTGCGCACGCTCAGCCTGACTGCCTTCTGCACGCCACGCCACGCCACGCCAAGCCCGGTGTGGGGCTGTCCAGCGCTGCGGCGTCCTCACCTGAGATGCGGCGGAAGGGCACCTCTGGGCAGCGAGGCAGGCGGAAGGCGCAGGCCGTGCTCACCAGCTCCGAGATCACACCCGCGGTGCGCTCGTCATTCTCCAGGTCGCCGGCCGACTGTGGAGGGAGGCGGGACGGGGGACGGAGGAAGGCGGAGGCGTCAGCAGCAGCCCCCACTCGCCTGCCGCAGGGCACCCTCCTCCTCCTCCCGGGTGGGCGGAAAGGCGCCAGCGGCTCTGCAGGCCTCCCCGTCCTTGGATCCGGGAGCCGCTGCCCACCCCCCCACCGCAGGCGCTTCCCGGCGGGCGGGGGCGCTGCAAACTCTGCGCAGCCGGGAGCAGAAACGCGCCCCGGCCACGGACGGACCAGCAGGCCTCCCCCTCGAGGGGGCGCCCGCCCGCCCGCCCTCCCGGCCCGGCCCGCGGCGCCCTCCCCTTCCCCCCGGGCAGGGCCGTGGCTGCCGGCAGGAAGCGCCTCGCGGGGCCTCTCTCCCGGGCTGGGCTGGGCCGGGCCGGCCCCGGCCCCGGCCCCTCCCAGCACTCACCGCCAGCACCGCCCCGTCGCAGATCACCAGGTAGCCCGTCTGGTCCGGGACGCGCTCCAGGCCCTGCGTCAGCGCCGTCGTCTGCGGGGAGAGCGGGAGTGAGCCGGGCGGGGCGGGAAGGACAGCCCCCGCCCGCGGGGCCCCTTCAGCTGCCGGTGGGGTGGGGTGGGGTGGGGCGGGGCGCGCGCAGAGAGGTTTCCCCCCCCCGACCCACCATGTTTGGGCGGCGGGTCCTCCCGGGAACAGAAGACGGGCAGGCACGTTACGTGAGCCAGCCCAGCTGAAACCCGGGCTTCCGGAGAAAACGGGAAGCCTCTCTAGGACTTTATAGGAGAGCGCTTCATTTCCGGCCGGAAGTGCAGTTCTCTAGGCCCTCCGCCGCCTCAGCGCCCGGCCGTCACTCGCTGTAAGCCCGGCTTCTAAGCTCCCATTGGAGCGGAAGAAGCGACTGCCCATTGGAGGCCATAGAGAAGTAGACGGGCAGACAGGCAGACATCCGCGACATTTTTACGCGGCTTTTGATTGGGCAAAACACCCCTCGTGTGCATTTCTCTCGCTTCCTCTCCCTCCCCAGTCCCCCCCCCCCTGCATCGCGGGCCGGGTTCGGTTGGCCGGATTACGCGGAAGCCCTGCAACGTGGGTCCCCGTTGAAGCTGCACATCAGAGAAGCGAGAGCGGTTCGCAACCAGCGTGTGGTGTAGGCCGCCGTCATTCCCAGCCATCCTCTGCCCCGCCCGCGCGCCCCCCTTTCGAGAGAGGGTCTGACCCCAAGAGGCTTCGCGGAGCTGGCTCCTCCTTGCGCTTCCTTGGTGTGATTCAACACACTTTTAGAGGAGTTTTATTTATTAGTTGTTTTTTTTTAATTTATTACATTTTTGTCCCGCCTTTTCCCCTCTTGCAAGGAGCCCAAGGCGGCTTTCGCGGTCCTCCTCTCCATTTTATCCTCACAACAACCCTGCGAGATAGGCTAGGCCGAGAGCCAGTGACTGGCCCAGAGTGACCCAATGAGCTCCATGGCTGAGTGGGGACTGGAGCCCGGGTCTCCCCAGGCCTGCGTGACACTAACCACTATGCCACACAGGTGCAAGTAACCCCAGGCACAATCGCATCAGACACAGACCAGTCATTGATCTTTTATATATTTATTTACAATATATTTTTACATATACAATATACAATATATATTTACAATAAACATCGAAAACTGGGAAGCTCTGGCCCATGAACGATCTAAATGGAGGTTGGCCTTTCACAAAGGTTCCATGGACTTTGAAGAAGCCCGAGTGCAAGGTGAAAGGGAGAAACGTGCTAAGCGAAAAGCACGTCAAATGAATCCTTTACAGGACCATCTTCTATCTGGTAGCCTGTGTCCTCACTGTGGGAAGCTGTGTGGATCTAGAATTGGCCTCCACAGTCACTTACGGACCCATTGCTAGAGTCTACACAATCTTCTTTAGAATTTCCTCCTTTTATCCCGGAAGACAATCTTACTCGGTCACGAGTGATCGCCTGATGATATATTTATATACTGCATTTCTATACCGCCCAATGGCTGATGCTCTCTGAGCAGTTAAAAAGTAAAGGTTAAAACCATATAAAAGTTTTGTGAAGGATCACTAGCAGGATCCTTTGCGTGAGTTCGGCGCTTAACGGGTTAACCGGCACTGAGTTACAGCCCGTACGAGCGCTGGCGACCACCTGAGAGGCTTTCGCGCACAAGAGGAAACCGAAGCCCTTTAAATGACCAAATAAGGCTTTTATTTGTTTACACAAAACACAGAGCGGAACTAACAGCTCTCCAGGAATACTACAATGTCAACACAACCTTAGTTGACCCCTGCGTTACTCAATGAACAGGCTCCTAGGCTAGCGGATTGAATCTGGTCAATTACCTCAGATCAGAGACTCTACGCTTAAGTCAGTTTCAGCCTGGCTCCGGGTCGGCCGATCCGGGGATGAGACTGGCTTACTCGGGCTGCCGCTTGAAGGACAAATCTGGCCCCGACGTACCCTGGTTCCCAACAACCCTCTACCAGAAGGGAGAGGGGTTTTCTACCCCGGAGTTCCCGCTCTCCCCACCCTCCAGGTCAGGTGGGGCTTATGCCTGCCCCCTTCGTTTCAGGTGGGCTTATTCCTGCCCGGGAAGAAGGTGACGTACTGGTACTTCACAGCTCTTTGAGACTGCCCTGATAGTTTGATGGTCTTTGATGGTCCTTCCTGGGTTTTTATGGATCTCCACCGAGACTCTTCCTTGTTGGGGATGACGACCTGTCTGGCTGCTTCTCCTGTGACTTCATCCCTCCTCCCTCGCCCCCTCCCTTAGGGGAAGACTGTGTGTGTGTGTGCAGACTTGTGTTGGGCTTTCTCCGCAGGTTTACTAATAGCTAACCACGTAAAGGTTATTGGTCTTAACCAATAAAGGTTAAGACCAAAAAAGAGATCTTGAAAAAGGCAAGTTACACATTAGGCATAATTAGGAAGAATCAAAATCAAAACTTGCCAAGGTTGTGCTGTCCTTATATAAATCTATAGTACTAAGAGTACTGTGTTCAGTTCTGGTCACCGTACCTTAAAAATAATGTGTAACTGGAAAAGTACACAAAAGAGCAACTCCCCTATCGGGAAAGGTTGCAACGTCTGGGTCTGCTAAGCTTAGAAAAATGGCAAGTAAGGAGAGACGTGATAGAGGTGTACAGAATTATGCCTGGTGTGGAGAAAGTAGGTAGGGAGGCATTTTTCTCCCTCTCCCATAATACCAGAACCCAAATGGGGCCATCTCCTGGAGCTGACTGATGGGAGAGTCAGGACAGAGAAAACGAAGGACTTCTTCACACAGCGCAGAGTTAAAATATGGAATTCCCTAGTATAAGATATAGTGATGGCCACCAACTTGTATGGCTTTAAAAGGGGATTGTACAAATTCTAGGAAGAGAAGGCTACTAGTCCTGATGGCGATATGCTACCTCCAGTATCAGAGGCAGTAACCAGTTGCTGGGGAACATGGGCAGGAGGGTGCTGTTGTGCTTGTGACTTGCTTGTGGGTTTCCCGTGGGCAGCTGGTTGACCACTGTGCACATAATGCTGAACAACAGCATGACTCTTCTTTTGTTCTTAATCTTCATAAATATAATAAAATAATAATGTAAACAAAACAGCCACAAAATAAAAACATTAGCAGAGCACCAGTGCAAGGATCTAAAAAGCACAAACAAACATTTTAAAAACAGACTGTGTGCCAAAGTGACCTGTACTCAATGCACAATCATGCTGGTGGTGGGGCAAATGTGACCCCCTTCTCTGTCCCCCAGTACTTCAGCTTGCAGCAAGGCCAGTCTATTTAAATTGCCTAAGCCAGGGCTCCACAGAACCCAGGCATGACTTGTGCTCCACTGAGGGAGGCTTCCAGCCAGAGGGAGAGCTGATGGGAAGGCTCCTAGGGCCACCAATCAAAAGGCCTCATAGAATCATAGAAAAGTAGAGTTGGAAGGGGCCTACAAGGCCATCGAGTCCAACCCCCTGCTCAATGCAGGAATCCAGGTCAAAGCATCTCTGACAGATGTCTGTCCAGCTGCACCTTGAATGCCTCCAGACTGGGAGAGCCCACCACCTCCCTAGGTAGTTGATTCCATTGTCTTATTGCTCTGACAGTCAGGAAATTTTTCCTGATGTTTAGGTGGAATCTAGGTTCCTGTAACTTGAGCCCATTATTCCGTGTCCTGCAAACTGGGATGAACGAGAAGAGATCTTTGCCCTCCTCTGTGTGACATCCCTTCAAATACTGGAAGAGTGCGATCATATCTCCCCTCAGTCTCCTCTTCTGAAGGCTAAACATGCCCAGTTCTTTCAGTCTCTCCTCATAGGGCCTTGTTTCCAGTCCCTTTATCATCCTTGTTGCCCTCCTCTGAACCCTCTCCAGTTTGTCTATGTCCTTCTTAAAGTGAGGTGCCCAGAACTGGACGCAGTACTCAAGATGAGGCCTAACCAGTGCCGAGTAAAGGGGAATTATCACTTCCCGCGATTTGGAAGCTATACTTCTATTAATACAGCCCAAAATTGCATTTGCCTTCTTTGCAGCCACATCGCATTGCTGGCTCATATTCAGTTTGTGATCTACCACAATTCCAAGATCCTTCTCACTTGTAGTATTGTTGAGCCAAGTGTCCCCCATTCTGTAACTCTGCATTTGGTTTCCTCTCCCTAGGTGCAGCACTTGGCATTTATCCCTATTAAATTTCATTCTGTTGTTTTCGGCCCAGCGCTCCAGCCTATCGAGGTCACTTTGAATTTTGTTTCTGTCTTCCAGAGTATTAGCTGTTCCACCCAACTTTGTGTCATCTGCAAATTTGATAAGCATTCCCTGCACCTCCTCATCCAAGTCATTAATAAAAATGTTGAAGAGCACCGGGCCCAGGACCGAGCCCTGTGGTACCCCGCTCGTTACCTCTCCCCAGTTTGAGAAGGAACCATTGATAAGCACTCTTTGAGTCCGATTCTGTAGCCAATTGTGGATCCACCTGATAGTTGTTCCATCTAGCCCACTCTTAGCTAGCTTACTAATCAGGATATCATGAGGCACTTTGTCGAAAGCTTTGCTGAAGTCCAGATATATAATGTCCACAGCATTCCCACAGTCCACAAGGGAGGTTACCCGATCAAAAAATGAGATCAGATTAGTCTGACAGGATCTGTTCTTGACAAATCCATGCTGGCTTCTAGTAATCACTGCATTGTTTTCAAGGTGCTTGCAGACTGACTTCTTTATAATCTGCTCAAAAATCTTCCCAGGGATTGATGTCAGACTGACTGGCCTATAGTTCCCAGGTTCCTCCTTCTTGCCCTTTTTGAAGATGGGAACAACATTTGCCCTCCTCCAGTCGTCTGGCACTTCACCTGTCCTCCATGATTTCTCAAAGATAATAGACAGTGGTTCTGAGAGTTCTTCTGCCAGTTCCTTTATTACTCTAGGATGCAGCTCATCAGGCCCTGGAGATTTAAACTCGTTCAGAGTAATCAGGTGCTCCTTGACCATTTGCCTATCAATCTCAAGCTGCAATCCTGCCCCTTCAGTCTGCACTTCAGGTTTGCCAGGGGGGTCATAGACCCTCTTTTGGGAGAAGACCGAGCCGAAGTAGGAATTGAACACTTCTGCCTTTTCTTTGTCTTCTGTTATCAATTTGCCATCCTCATCGCGTAGTTGAACCACCAGTTCTTTCTTCTGTCTTTTACTGTGCATGTATCTGAAGAAAGCTTTTTTGTTGCTTTTAGCATTCCTCGCTAACCTTAGCTCATTCTCAGCTTTAGCCTTCCTGACACTATTCCTGCAGTTCTGTGCTACCTGCCTGTACTCTTCCCCTGTAGCCTGTCCTTCCTTCCACTTCCTATACGTGTCCTTTTTTGTTTTCAGGTCATCTTTGAGTTTATTGTGAAGCCACATTGGCCTCGTGCACCTATTTTATTCTTTCTACCTTGACAGATTTTTTCTGGTAAGAAAAAAAGATGGAAGCAGCTGTGGGAAAACACAGGGTTTTTGTGTTTGTTTTTTTTTTAAAAAATGAAGGACAGCAGCATCTGCACACACACCCTGTAAAATTCAGTGTTTGAGGCAGGATAAAAGCCTCGTCTGGAACCACACTCGCATGCAGATGAGTTGTGCTTTTATCCTGAAAGTGAGTGAAGTGCAGACCTGACCTAGGACCCTAGCTTTCCTTTCTCCATACTCCTGTTATCACTCTTCTGAATGCACAAGGCTGAAATTGGTTCCTAGCTCCCACTTCCTTTGAACAGTTTGAAGTAGGAGCTGATGTTTATCTGCCCCTGCATCCCACAACCAACACTGGGCTACTACTGTCCCGTCTTGTGCATCCCCAGAACTGGAAAACTCTCCTTTGAGTTGCACCAACATTCTGTCCGATCAAAAGTGCTGTTTTGGTGCCACACACTTTTCCATACTAACACAGTGGTGGCATGAGTGTTCATTGTGCCAGGATAAGATTAACGTGTACTATAATATGACATTACATGCAAACAAAGTAATGGGGCTTGCAGAAGGGATTCCATGTCAGCACTGGCCCCCTTTCTCTTCATTTTAAGGGTGTTCTGCTGGCACCAACTCACCCCCAGTCACCCAACAGATATGTGCATCAATTGACTGCTCTTGGCTGGTGAGGGTGACAAAGCCCGCAGCCCAATGGTGGGAAGGCACAGTCTTCAGCCAGAGCGCCTCTCGTGCTCTGTGCCGGGAATCTGCCCTCCAAACTGCATACCAAGAGTAATATTGGCAGGGTGGGTGCGTGCATGCAGGAATGGTGAAACAGACTCCCAGCCACCGTCTTTGCTATTGATGGGTCTGTGGGACCACAGATATGTTGTGATATGTATCACTTCACCAGCTGAAGCACATTGTTTACACATGGAAGGAACAGAATGGCTGTAAATAAGTTTGTTATGTCTTTCTAGATTCCCATGTTTTTCGCATGGGAAGCTAGACCGTGGGAGCAATATGAGCTAGTCACATGGTTTGTATGTTCTGATGACGTGCTAACTTGTTTTTCTGCCTGTAGCCATCTTAGAGAGAAGCAGGACTGCTTTCTCTCTTCTCCTTTGGTTCTTCTTGCTGGACTTTGTTACTGCAACAATGTAACGTCTTTGCTGAGGTGGAGTGAAGCTCAACTTACTCCACTGGATGTAATGCTTGCTATGCATTTATACTCTGCACATGGACTGTAACTTGGAAATGTATACTCTGTAGAACTTTACTTGCTAAGTGAATAAACAGGTAGAATTAGACCTGTGGTGTTCCAGAGTGTTTCCTGACTCCATGGATTGATCTGCAACGGGGAAGCAGTCTGATAACAGGGCAGACTGGACTGGAGAAACTGGCACAACACGCTGCACGCTGCGCGGGGGGAGGTGAGATCTGGAAGATCTGTGTGTGGAATTTCAGGCCTCTGCTAGCACGCAGACAATGGATTATAAATCTCCCAACTCGCACGCACTCTGCTCAAAGATAACACCAACAAGATATTCTCCCAAAGAGGTGGGAATGGCTCACAGGTGAGGCAAGTTGATTGGGGGGTGGGCAAGGGGTCATAGAGGCGGCTGCAGTCTGTCCACGGACCGTGGGTGGCGGTGGCGAACTGTGCACACTCGGTACGGTACTTCCGTATTTTTACTTTTGGAGAACGGGGCCCAAGTTGGGAAGAGATGGTTCAGCTTAGGTTTTATTTTTTTATTATTTATTTATTTATTTATTTCATTTACGTATATACCGCCCCACAGCCGAAGCTCTCTGGGCGGTTCACAACAGGTTGCGTGGTCTCCCACAGCTCAGGCCCCAGGTTGCAAGGTCAGGCAGTGCCTGGAAGCTCTTGGGGGGGGGGGAGCTGTTGGGCCAGGGGGGCAGCGATTTCAGGCCAATACACACCACACATACGTATAGTTTGATGGTCATAGAAATATAGAAAAGTGGAGTTGGAAGGGGCCTACCAGGCTCAATGCAGGAATCCAGATCAAAGCATTCCTGACAAGAGGGCTGTCCAGCTGCACCTTAAATGCCTCCAGACTGGGAGAGCCCACCACCTCCCTAGGTAGTAGGTTCCATTGTCTTATTGCTCTGACAGTCAGGAAATTTTTTCTGATGTTTACGGTAGGTGGAATCTGGGTTCCTGTAACTTGAGCCCATTATTCCGTGTCCTGCAAACTGGGATGATAGAGAAGAGATCCTGGCCCTCCCCTGTGTGACATCCCTTCAAGTACTGGAAGAGTGCGATCATATTTCCCCTCAGTCTCCTCTTCTGAAGGCCAAACATGCCCAGTTCTTTCAGTCTCTCCTCATAGGGCCTTGTTTCCAGTCCCTTTATCATCCTTGTTGCCCTCCTCCTAACCCTCTCCAGTTTGTCTACATCCTTCTTAAAGTGTGGTGCCCAGAACTGGACGCAGTACTCAAGATGGGGCCTAACCAGTGCTGAGTAAAGGGGAATTATCACTTCACGCGATTTGGAAGCTATCCTTCTATTAATGCAGCCCAAAATAGCATTTGCCTTCTTTGCAGTCACATCGCATTGCTGGCTCATATTCAGTTTGTGATCTACCACAATTCCAAGATCCTTCTCACTTGTGGTATTGTTGAGCCAAGTGTCCCCCATTCTGTAACTCTGCATTTGGTTTCCTTTCCCTAGGTGCAGCACTTGGCATTTATCCCTATTAAATTTCATTCTGTTGTTTTCGGCCCAGCGCTCCAGCCTATTGAGGTCGCTTTGAATTTTGTTTCTGTCTTCCAGAGTATTAGCTGTTCCACCCAACTTTGTGTCATCTGCAAATATGATAAGCATTCCCTGGACCTCCTCATCCAAGTCATTAATAAAAATGTTGAAGAGCACTGGGCCCAGAACCGCGCTCGTTACCTCTCCCCAGTTTGAGAAGGAACCATTGATAAGCACTCTTTGAGTCCGATTCTGTAGCCAATTGTGGATCCACCTGATAGTTGTTCCATCTAGCCCACTCTTAGCTAGCTTACTAATCAGGATATCATGAGGCACTTTGTCGAAAGCTTTGCTGAAGTCCAGATATATGATGTCCACAGCATTCCCACAGTCCACAGGGGAGGTTACCCGATCAAAAAATGAGATCAGATTAGTCTGACAGGATCTGTTCTTGACAAATCCATGCTGGCTTCTAGTAATCACTGCATTGTTTTCAAGGTGCTTGCAGACTGACTTCTTTATAATCTGCTCAAAAATCTTCCCAGGGATTGATGTCAGACTGACTGGCCTATAGTTCCCAGGTTCCTCCTTCTTGCCCTTTTTGAAGATGGGAACAACATTTGCCCTCCTCCAGTCGTCTGGCACTTCACCTGTCCTCCATGATTTCTCAAAGATAATAGACAGTGGTTCTGAGAGTTCTTCTGCCAGTTCCTTTATTACTCTAGGATGCAGCTCGTCAGGCCCTGGAGATTTAAACTCGTTCAAAATAATCAGGTGCTCCTTGACCATTTGCCTATCAAATGCCAAAAGGATTTTGCCATTTTGCCTATCAAATGGCAAAAGGATTTCTGCTTCCCATTGCAGAGAGGGCAGAGCCTGGCACCTGCTGGAGACAAGAGGGCAAGCCTGCAGCATGGCTCCAGAGGTCTAGTGGGGTGGGTGGTGGGTGCTTTGGGGGCGTCCCTCTCCCCAAGACAGAAAAGGAAGGGAAATTATGTACAGCAACATCAGCTTTATTAAGAAAAAGGTCCAGCAACAACAAAAGAGCTTAGCTCACCTCTCCCCACCCACTCTGGCCCAATGCACACACAGCACCCCCACAGGTACTACGGGCCCCCACGATAGCCGTGCCCACCGTAGGGCAGGGCAGCATTGAACATGAATATGCCTGCGAGGATGCAGAGAGCAAGCAGCAGCGCCACAGCCAAGGCAGCGTACACTGCGGTGGTGACGCCAAAGGCAAAGAGGAAAAGGACTTGCGGGCAGAACTGGGGATGGCCAGGGGCCTCGTGGTCCGGGGGGTAGATGGAGTAGGTCCACACGTTGCCTGTTGCGGGGGACAGGAAGAGGAGGAGCGGTTAGAAGGAGTACACAAGCACCCCACACACACACGCCAAAACCCTGGGAGGTGCCTTCTGCCGGGCCGGGCCCTGGGCCCGGCAAGGCACGTCTTCTGGCAGCCGCTCTGGCTTCCCTGGGGCTCGAGGGGGCTTCAGGAGAGGAACTGAGCTTGACTGTCAGCAGAAACGGTGGGAATCTCTCTCGTGTTAGGGCCCCAGAAGAAAATTGCTCCGAAACAATGTACGGCTTTCAGCAAACAGTCCAGCTGAAGAACCTTTGTTAACATGTGGTGGGGATGGCAGGCACCATCCTGTGCAGGACCGCCATGTGGGAACACCAGTCTGGGCCAAGCAGGGAAAGGAAAGCCCAGAAGGAATTGCGGGGGGGAGGTGTGAACAGGATGCTCCAGACCATCTGCAGCAAGACTGCAATAAGCACGAGAGGACCCCCCCCCCCCACTTCCACCACGCAGTCTGTTCAAGCAGCAAAACTCTCACACCCACGTGGCAAATACATCCCTTCACTTACAGGAAGAGTCAACTTGATCTGAACGCCCTCCGAGGACTTTCATTTTGGATTTTTAACCCACTTGCTTGAGGTTACAGGGAAGTGCCGCTTTCGCAGCCTACAGGTGGTGAGAGGCTAGGCCGGGCAGCTCCCCTTGGGCAAGGACCGTCATGGACCACCGCCAGGGCAGGGAGTGGAGAGCTGGCCAGAGAACGGGGCGGCCAGAGGCATCTGGGCACAGAGCAGCACCTGGGAAGGAGAACGCCACTCACCCGCTATGAACCAGGCGCAGAGGAAGAGGAGGCAGGCGGCCTGACAGCGGCGGGTCCAGGTGCTGGGCTGGTCAGTGCCGTCCCCACAGGGGACGCAGCTGAGGAACAGGAGCAGCAGCACGACGACACCCAGCACCAGCACGTAGATGGGGAGCAGGGGCTGCCGGGGACACTGGCCAAGGTAGACTGCTCCTGAGGGTGGAGGAGCAGGAGAACAGGCTCAGCAGCAGCGGCGGCGGCACGAGGCCTTCACCCGGGCAGCGCTAGGGGGCGCCGTCCGTCCAGAAGCGCCGCTTGCTGCAGCCGAGGCAGGCGCAGACCCGCTCGCCGCGCAGACGGAGACACCCCCCCCCCCGGAGGGTCGCCCGCCCGGCCACCGCCCTCGCCACGGCGGGGCCGGAGGCCGCGTCACTCACCGATGACGATTCCAGCGCTGGGCAGCGCCGCGAACAAGACTTTCCCCAGAACTAAAGGAGACAGAGTTGTGTGCGTGTGATTACAGGGCGGCAGAAGCAGCCGCGGAAAGCGGGGGACGGCGCGGCGGATGCTCACCCATCAGGAGGGAGTGGCCGGAGGAGGAGGAGGAGGAGGGCTCTTCGGTGGCCACCAGGAGGGCTGTGCTGGCCGAGGGCGGCGGCGGCTCCTCTGACATGGTCGCTGGAGGTGGTGGGACAAAGCGGCGGGGTAGGAGGGGGAAGCATCAGCAGTGACGGGGCGGGGGGGATCTGGCTCTCCCCCACCTTAAGTAGCGCTTGCCTCGTAATGGCCGCCTGAGCTCAGGTGCAGCCCACCCTCTCACCTGCCCCTGAGCGGGAGGTAACTGAACTGGCTCCATGCTGTACTTGCAGGACCAGGGCCTGAATTTGGGCCAGTGGCGAGGGGAGGAGAAGGGGAAGAGGAGGGGGTCACAGGGGGGCTCCCTGAGAACCAGTGTGGCGCGGTGGTGAGAGTGCCGGACTGGGACTGGGGAGACCCCGGTTCCAGTTCCCACTCAGCCATGGAACTCACTGGGTGACTTGGGGCCAGTCACTGACTCTCAGCCTAACCTACCTCACAGGGTTGTTGTGAGGATAAAATGGAGAGGAGGACCATGTAAGCCGCCTAGGGTTGCTTGCAAGAGGGGCGGGGAAGATAAGATATAAATGCAGTAATAAATAAAGAGCCACGTGATGTAACACAGGTTCCAGCTGCTCCTGGGAAGCAGGCACAGAAGGACACGGCCACTGCTGGTGCTGAGGCTGGTGGTGTTGCTGAATGTGGACCTGATCCTGGAGCAGCTGCAGTAGCATGATGTAGCATGGCTTAGCAAGCAGGTGCTGAGCAACGTCCTTGGGCCTGAAGCTCCTGCTATCAACACAGTTGATTATTCAGTAATGAGGGAAATGCACTCTGCAAATGCACAGATGACACCCGGTCTTCATAATTCTGCCCCGGCCTTGGGATGGACAACAGGTCCCAGGGCCGAGCTCTGGGATTTGAGCGTACCTGCTGAGGATGCTGTCACTTCTTTGGGTCTGGTTCTGGGGTTTTCATAGGAACGGAGGAAGCAGCCTTCTACTGAGTCAGACAGGCCTGTGGCTCACGCTGGCTCAGCTTGTCTGAGTGTGGAAAGCTAAGCAGGGTCAGGCCTGGTTGTTACTTGGATGGGAGACCCCTCCTCCAGTTTCCTGCACTGAGCAGGGGGTTGCAGGCCCCTCCCAGCCCTGTGATCCCATCAGCCAGACGCCTCAGTCCATCAAGCCCTCTGTCGCCCACGCCGACTGGCAGCAGCCACGGCTCTCCTCCAGGGTTTCGGGCAGGATGCCTTCCTTGCCCTGCCTGGAAGTGCTGCTGGGGATTGAACCCGTGGCCTTCCACATGCCAAGCGGGGGCTCTGCCACGGAGCCACAGCCCCTCCCCTATGGCCCCTTCAGCCACTCTGCCTTCTGGGAGCTCATCCCACATGGATTTGCCTGCCGAGGCACCCCTGACTCCCCCCCCCCCAGTTCATGCTGACCATAGCCAGCCAGGGGGCGGGGGGGGGCATTGCCCTGCATGAGCTGGGAATGCTGCTTGGATCACCCCCCACAAGCCCCTCTCCACCCACCACCTCTCCCCTGCAGAGTTCCTGGGAAAGCCCTGTGGGTGGAGGAGCTGCACCTGCACCGTGCAACTGAACCTGGAAGTGCTGGAAAGGATCAGACTTGAAGCACAAAATATGCAGTGATGACACCAACAACATGGGCGGGGGAAGCTCTCCACATTGTCCGCACATGGAATTCCTGTTGAAAGAAAGGTGTTGGCAGGCAGGCCACAGGTCCAAAGTAGCATGCTGTGTGGGGGCTCAGGCCTGCCAGCACAAAGGCTGAGTGCCCAGATGGGTGGGGGCTGGTTGAGATGGTGCAGACATGAGGAAAGGCACTCTGTCTGTGCCCAGGGGCCAAGTTGTGCCATAAGCAATAGGTTCTGGGGGTGAGCCTTGGGCAGGTCTGCTCACAGCCATGCGCTCCCCCTTGGTTCCAGCATCCCCATTTCCTGCTGTCCAGGGTTGGATCCTGCTCTCACCACCACCCTTGAGGGCTCCCATCCACCCTAAACCAATTCACCTGGCACTGGGCTCCCTCACCTGGAAGCTCTCACCCCAGTCCAGATTTAGTGTGTGAGACTTGTGACAGGATGGCACTCACATGCTCAAAGGCACTCTTATCGTAGTTATTCTTTCATAGGTCATGGTTGAGCCCTGGCACGCAAACAGTTCCAAGGTTGGACCCCTGCCTCAGATTTATCCCTCAGCTGGTCTCTCCATAGAGGCTGCGTCATCTACACCCCTTGTCCTGCCAAAGGGGCAGCTGTGAGCCTGAGCAGACCCACAGGGTCCATTTGCTCAGGAAACCTTGTCTCTTGCAGCAAACGGAGCAAACACATGACCACGTTTTCCTGTGTTAGCCACACAGTCAGCACCAGTGCAAAAAGGGGAGCACCCGAACCTCCCAGATGCGCTTAAAGTGGCCAGTTCTTAAGAAAAGGAATGTCAAAGGCAGATTTCAACATGGAACAGCTGACCCACGATTTGTCAAGAGATTCAACCCTATCTCCAGTAGCCTGAGTAGGGACAAAGGCTTTTTATCACATCACAAGCCTTGGTCAACTCGCCAGTACAAGGAGCTGTGTTCTCCCCGGACAACTGCTGTGAAAATGGCCACGGATATTCTGCATTTCCGTTCCCTCTGACCTCACTCTTTACCATCCCCCTCCCCCCACAGCCCGTGTGTGTTCTTGTAACTCAAGACAACATGTGATGGATGGATCATGCATCTGATGAAAGTGGGAAGCAGTCCACAAAAACAGGCCAGGATAAATTGGTTAGTCTTTAAGGCGCCATCAGACCTTTTCATTGTTTTTGGTGCAAAATGGGTAAAGGAGGTTTTATCCTGGGGGGCACGGGGTGTGTGTGCCCCCCCAATGGATACCACCTTCACACAGCTGCATTTGCTGGACATCCATCCACTGCAGCCCCTTTCTGTGCGGCATGATCGTTCGTTCCTCACTACCACCACGCGCGCGCCCTCCCAGCACCACGCAGACCACAGTGCTCCAAAGATCACCAGCTAACTTAAGAAGCAAGCCAATCCCTACCCTGCAGGGAGGGCGGAACCTGGCATTGATGGGGAAGGGTGCTGGGGGCTGTCTATTTACCTGTGTAGTGGGAGCTTCCATCCGCAGGGGCACCCTCCCAGACACAAAGTGTGGGACCTTGGCCCACAGAGACAACCCAGGCAGATCTTCCGACCCCACCCCTCTCTTCCTCTCCAGCCCAGAGAGGAGCGGCCACCTCCCTAACGCGCGCACACACACACGCACACACACACTTCCTGCTGCTGCTGGTGCCTTCCTGGGGAACAAAGTCCTGGTCATAGCTTGGGCCAAGGCTTGGGGAGGGGGCTTGCTTCTGCTGCTAGAAGGGTCCCTGCAGTTGTGAGCATCACTTCCTCCGGTCAACACGGGTCCAACCTAAGTCATCAACCTTCCCTTGGCTCTTTCTCCAGAGCCTCTGAATGAATCATGGCCACATGCTTGGAGCAGGAAAAAGCAGCAGGGAGGGGGGGGGGATTTCAGAGCAAAAGGTTTATTGCTGCATCAGCTCCATCCGGAGGGGCTGCAGGGAATGGGATGGTGGGCTGTTGAGGAGAGGAAGATGGATCCAGCCAGATGCCATGGAGGTGCAGTGCATGCATGAGGTCTCAGGTGGAGACGGGGCCGGGGGTCTCAAGAGAAGGAAAGGGGTCTTCATGGTGTCAGTGCCGGGTTTGCTGGAGGAAAGACAAAACCAAGTCAAATGTGAATTTGGTGCAGAGGAAGGGATCTGCCACTCTGGGAGCAAAACTGGCACATGGGGGAGGGGGGTTAGGGGGAGAGAGAGAGCGGCTGCTCCGCATACAGACACACACACACACCCGGCATGGACGTGCAGCTGCCTCGGCAGGTGACCCTTGCCCAGGGCCAGCCCTTGCTTTGCAGACTGAGTGAAGAGTCACCAGGTGTCGGGCTCTCCAGCTGGCTGGGTGCTCACCCTTCCTTCAAAGGCCCTCTGGACATGCTCAGAGGCAGCCAGCTGACAGGTCCAAAGACCCAGGGCAGAGTCAGTTCCTACTTGCTTTAAGCGCTCCCTGTCGCCATTGCAGAGACTTCACTCAACTCTTTTCTTAGAGAGCAGAACAGGGACCACCGTGGGAAGGAGCGGGCCTCACCCCTGCGAGAGGAGCCTCTGCTGGCCTCCGCGGCCACACAGGAAAGCAGTTTCCTCCTCCAGAAAAGGGGGCAGAGCCCTGTGGGTGCCCTGCAGGGGTTTGGCTCTGCAGGGGGCACCCACACCCTCTCCCCATCCTTCCTGCATGGACCCAATCCAGGCAGAGGTGGGGGCCGCCACTGCTGCTCCCCCCAAAGCATGCTCAGAGGGGACTGCAATCCTGTGAACTTAGTGGAACTTCCCTCTGAGTAGGCAGACTTGCACCTGGGCTGCATCCAGTTCAGCCCGGCAGGAGGAGACTGTTTCTGGGGCGGGGAAGAGGTGCTCACCGGACTTTTGTCCTCCTTATCATTGCAGGTGCCGCAGACACAGCCAAAGAGACCATTGAACACCTGGATAAAGCAGAGGCCCAACTCCACCAAGCCGGCACCCAGGAGGAGGGCGAAGAGGATCACGTTGAACTTGGTGACTCCAGGAGGGTCCAAGCAGATGTCCCACAGACTCGTGTTGAAGAGGTAGCTCTCCTCGCTGCCAGGGGGAGGCAGAGCAGGGCCATGAATCCTGGCTGAGGACCCCTCCTCACATTCACAAAGGTCACTATTATGCAACTGGCTTCATAACATCTCTCTCTCCTCTCTCTCTCTCTCTCTCTCTCTCTCTCACACACACACACACACACCTTTTGGGAAGCCCTTAGGGGATCACTGAACATACATGGAACTACATGGGAGTTAGTAGGAAAGTTTGAGTAGTCCAGGAGACAAGGCAAGCTTGAGAGGCAGTTTTTAATGCTCTCATGGGTTACTAATTTTCTTTTTTTACTGCATTTAAGTATTTTTAAAAGCTAGTTTTTTGCTTGCAAGATATGTTTGCTATTGTGTTCAGTTGTATTTGTAAACTGCCTCTAGGGTTTTTCACAGCAGAAGGGTGGAGTATATAAATCTCTTAAATGCATAAATAAATGCATATTTCAAGGCAAAGCACGGAGGCTGCAGCCAGCAGAGGGGGAAACATGTATATGGGGCAGGGAGGAAAAGCCAGGCCTGGCCCAGGGTGCTTGGGGGTGGGGAGCTCCCCTCAGCCTGGTGTCTCTCTGGCTCCCTCATTCTGGAAGCCCCCCAAAGGGAAACATCGGCTCTCCGGCCCTGGAAGCAGCTGTTGGCAACAACCAGATGTATACTTGCTTTTGTTGTGGGCACTTTTATAAAGTGTCTTCCTTCTTGCAAGGAAAAACAAGGTTAGGCATAAGTACAAAGTTACTACTGCCTGATTCTGTTCCTAGGCAGGATGGGCAGTTGACGGGTCATCAGTGTTTTAGGAAATAGTCTCCTGATAGCTGAAGATCTCTCTCTCTCTCTCTCTCTCTCTCTCCTTTTTGGAAGGAGACAGTCATCAGCTGGGGGCGGGGGTGGTGGTGAAGGGGTGTGTGTGAGCAGAGAGAGAAATAGCAGTGAATCGGTGAGAGCTGCAACCAGTGAGCTAGAGGCATCTTGGTGGTACAGGGAGCCTCTCCTTGGGGGTTTGGAGTGGGGTGGCCAATCCACAGCCCTCCAGGAGCATCTGCTCTTTGACTTTACCAATGCTCTGTTTGTGTATTTGTAAATAAACTAAATATTACAAGAAAGCCAGAAGCCTCCGCCATCCTCCAAAGCAAGCCCTGGGAAGCGCTGCCCCTGGAGCTCCTTGCCGGTGGGGGAACTTCCTAGCCTGCAGCATTGCACTTAAAAAAAACAAGCAGTTAAACACCTTCCCCTGAAGGTGCCACCCAAAGCCTGGGGTTCTTTGTTTGCTTTTTAAATCAAAAATCCAGGGGGGAAACATAAAAAAAACTGCACCTAGGCAATACCTTTATTAAGACCAAGCAAAATGCCACAAAATACTGCGCAAGCTTTTGAGTTCTCCAGAACTCTACATCAGGCTGGGTGGTAAAACAAAGGGGGATGGGGAAGAAACAGGAAAGTTCAGAAATCAGGCCTGATCTTGGGGCTGGGAGGCCTACAGGAGAGGGCCCATTTCAAAATGCGGAGAGTAGGCTGACTGAAAAAGCCACCAGTAGGCCTTGCAGGTATCAGCTCACACCTGGGACAAAGAAGCAACGGCCGACCGGCCATTTCTGAAAACATAAAGGCTGTCTGTAACACAGTGGGCAGAGAGCAGAAATAAAGAGAGACTTGGCAGTCTTTATATTAGCAAAGGCAGAGATTAATTTTAGGTGGCGTCCGAGGTGAAAGAGTCTCTTGAGGCCAAATTGTATAGCGCTGCCTAGTGGTCAGAGAGCACAGAACCCTCAGGGTTTAAAGTCCCCCATCAGGTGGCTTTAAAGTTTTGCCACATGCCCAAAACTGGACTCCACATGCCCAACTTCTCCCCGCCCAGACAAGCCCCCCCCCGCTCTCACACCCCTGTCGTCTCCTCCAACTGCACAACTCACCTGAAAGACTCCACACTGTTCAAAAAGGGGCGCCCCCAGTCTGACAGAGTCCCATTTTTCCCCTCGTATCTGCAGAGTGGGCCGTGCACCAGGGCGAGCATGGAGACGCCGATGGCATAGATGGCGCCCACAACCCCCCATTGCTGCAAACAGCACTGAGAGGCACATCTGGAAGCAGGCAGGGAGGGGAGAGAAGGGGTGAGTCACGGCCCCAAAGGCAATGGGAGGGGATTGGGTGGCTGAGGCACAAGGCAAGCCCCCCCCCCCGCCCCATGAGTCCTCCTGGGACAGTTGTCAGGGCAAAGGGCAGCAGCTGTACCATCTGGGTGAGTTTTGCGACACAGGATGCCGGGATTTCTCTGTGGCTGCCGTGGCTGATGCACTTTGCCCCCCCCCCACAACACCACATTGGCAAGTGCAGGCAGGGCTCAGGGAGCAGAAGCCCGAGGGCACGCCCCTCAGCTCACCCCACAGCGGTTCCCACAGCACCCATTGCGCCCGGTCGCCTGGATGTGGATGGCCGGCACCAGCACCTGAGGAGAAAAAGGACTGTTCAGTCCAAGCAACAGGGGCTCAACGCGCCAGACCCCCACCCTCAGCTCCCCTGCTTCCCCATGCGTGTCCCCACTCGCTGCCCCAGACCCTGTCTGAGCCACAGCCAAACTGGGATCCAGGGGGTGGAGGCACTGGACACGAATGGGGCCCCTCTCTTCTCTTCTACAGACGGGTCGAGGAACACACGCTCCCCAGGCCCAGCCCGAGCGCCCCATCTGTGCCAGGGCTGCCGGTTTGCCATGCAGGTGTGTGGTTGTTGCTTTCCAGATTCATTCTTTTTAAATACCCCACCTTTAAGGGTAGAAATCCTCCCAGGGCAGCTTACAAGTGAAAATAGAATAAAATCACTGCTTGACTGTATTGGGAACTTTTGAGGACCTTTCCCGTGGGGCAGCTAGTGTCAGCTGGCCCAGTGTGTACGCGGGGGGGGGGGAGGACTTCTTTGGGGGGGTTAGTCTAGGTCTAGGAGCCAGAACAGGACCTGGGCCTTCCTTGCCTACCCCCAGGTGATTTCAGCAGATACAACAACAGGAGAAGCGGATCAACCCCACTGCCTTTCCATCCATCCACACACACCCCGTGTCCTTACCATGACACCGCCTCCAACGAGCCCCCCCAGGTAGAGGACCTCAGGCGTCAGGTGGCGGCCCCAGTCATGAACGTACTGGGTCTTCCAGTCTGGGAAGGCGAGGAGAACGTTGGCCACGATGCAGAGGAGGGCGAAAGGCCACAGGGCCGCCCCCACCACCTTGGAGCAGGCCCCTGTGCACATGGCGGCAGCGCTGAGTGGGGCTCAGCGGTGCAAGGAGCAGGCTTATAGGCCGGGCATGGGAGGCCGCGCCCGGACCGTGACACAGAGAGCGGACGGCAGCCCAGCCCACCAGCCAGTCTGGGGCCAAGTCCCTTCCCGAGGCTCGTAAATGCTACCTTTGCCCCGAATGCCATTGGGCAACTTTCTTTTTAATTATTTTTTATTGTGAATTTCAACAAAACAAAACCTTAAGAAAAAGAAGAAGAAAATACGATTTTCTTCCATTAATTGAAATGAATCACTTACAATAGGTGAATATGAAATGTGTACCTACCTACCTATAAGTATAGGTGTACATGAAAATGCAGCCATCAATAAAAACAATTACCTATGCATAAGCTTCAAGAAAGGCAGGCCAAATATCCGTATATTTATCCATTCGCATCACGGCGTGGGGGCAAGGAGCTCTCGGGTGGCGTGTGCAGAATCCTCCACCCCAAGGGATGAGTGGTGTGTGTGTGTCCGTGTGGGTGTGTCCGGGGGGCAGGGAGCAAAGCAGAACGGTGCCCTCAAAGCCAAGAGATCGAGGGGATGACAGCAAGTGAGCCAAGCCACACGCAGAATACACCTCCCAGTCACTGGCCAACTGGACCAGAGGCAGCATGTGTTCTTCCTTGTGAAGGACTGCCAACCGGTCCTTTACTCAAGACCAGAGATCAAAGGTGCAAAACTGCCAGCCTTAGCTCTGCCGTCTTGACTTGATTCTCTCAGGGTCTTGCCCTGGGTCTATACACTGGGTTTAGCACTGAACCACAGAGGAACCACACACACCGTGTGGGGTAAAACCAGGAAAGTTTATTCAAGGTAAACAGATTACAATAAAAGGTGGGGAATGAGGGAAGAGGGAGAAAGGTGCGGAGACACTTTGATACATACAAGTAGAGCTACAAAATAACAAAAACTAGTTCCTTTACTATATAAATACCCAGGCACTTACTCCTCGCCTGGGGGTTGCTCTTCTTTAGGGCCTGCCTCAGCAAAAAAGCCCTACTCCACGCTCCTTCGCATCTAGACAACCCAAACCAGAAGCCACAGCAGCAGTATAGATCCCCCACACACTCCTCCTTCCCATAGCTCAGCTGTCCTTAGCCAATCAGGATGAACTTCATCTGGGCTAGGCAGGGGAGGGGTGGCTCATGACTAGAGTGCTTGGGCCACCTTTGCATGCGAATACCCGTCGTCTCCTCCAACAGGAGAGACATCAAAGGCATGGGAGACTCTGAGGCTTCAGGGGCCATCAGAGGAAGCTACATTTGCATGGGATAACCCTTGTTTACACGTGCGGAGGTGTGCGTGCGTGCGTGCGGAGGTGTGCGTGCGTGTGTGTGTGTGGGGTTGCAGGAAACTCTGACCTTTTCTTCACACTCCTCACCAGTGGAGTCACCCCTGGGGCAAGATTACTGGGTTCAATCCCACACCCTCCTGACCCCCAGGACTTTCCATTCCCACCCGGAAGACCTGGAACGGTGCCCCATGGCCAGGCACAATGACATCAGCTCCAAGATGCAAGGTCACACTTCGATTAACAGCTTTGCCTCCCCCAAAGCCCCAAGCTGCACCCCGATTACAATCCAGCACACCCCCACCCTGCCCCAGGATTCCTGGCTCTCCACCACAAAACAACCCTTTGCAGTCTTTGGTTTCACACCTTTTATTGGGACTTTGCATCCACTGGGCACACAGAGGTTCTTGGGTCTCTGCCGAGACTACAGAGGCCATCCAGACACACACCCTCCTGACCCCCAGGACGTTCCATTCCCACCCGGAAGACCTGGAACGGTGCCCCATGGCCAGGCACAATGACATCAGCGATGCCCAGGGCACGTGCCCGGCTTTCTGCCTGCCGCGCTGGGTCTTCGCTGAGGGGCTGCCATTCGCCGTCGTCTCCCTGGCGCTCGAAGAGGTCTCCGGCCAGCAGGATGTCCCCCCAGGCAGTGCCCCGCACCATCAGGCTGACGTCGTTCCCCATGTGGCCAGGCGTGGGCAGCACTTCCAGGTGCCCCACGTGGAGAGGGTAGGGGACTCCCTGTGGCAGCCCCGTGCGGAGGTAGCGCCCGTCGGGACGGCTGACATCTGTGCCCACAATCAGCTCTGCTCGGGGGAAGAGATTGAGGTTGCCCACGTGGTCGGAGTGGCCGTGGGTGCAGACGACGTGCTGGACATCGCCTGGGGACACGCCCTGCTTTGCCAACCCCGCCAGCAGCCGGTCCCGCCCCCACGGCCCCCCCGTGTCCACCAGGGTGAGGTGTGGTCCCAGAACCAGAGAGACGGTCCCATCCGCCTGGGTGCTGCCATCAGGCAGCTGTACAGAGTAGCCCTCCTGCAATACCAGCACCGAGTAGGGGGAGCCAGGGATGAGGGGCCCCACAAGGGGGGCCGTCCGCCACTTGGAGGGGTCAGAGGTTGGTGGGCAACAGGCCATGGCAAGTGGAGAGGACGGTTCCAGAAGAGCAGGGACTGGCGGCTGCGGGTCCTACTGGGGCTTCCGGGCGCCCTGGGGAAGAGATCTGCCCAGGCCTGAAGCTGCACGAGACAGAGGGAGTCGAGGCAGAGGCATCCACCGCTTCCTGGCCGGGCAGAGTCGGAACACCTTCAAGAAAGAAGAGGGGGAGGCATATGAGGAGCCCCGGCCTAGACTCTTGCCTGCTCCGCCTGGTCTTTGCTAGCCAAGGGCGCAATCCAGGAGAGCTGGGCGAGGCTGCCCTTTGCCATGTCAAGCTCCCTTGACATGGGTACCTGCGAGGGACAAATGCCAAGGAGGAGACGGCCTTGGCTGGAGGGGATGCTGGTACCTCACGCGGTGGGTGGGCGGGCGGGCACTCTCCAGTCTGGTGGCGACTGCAGTCTATCCCTCCCTACGCCCCATTCCACACACTCTCAGCATCTGCTCCTTGCTTTGTCTGCGGCTTGCCTTTCTTGGAGTTTGTCATTCATTTTACCATAACCTGCCTAGTGGCATTTCTCTCCCTGCCTCCGAACCAAACAAAGTTGAAACAAAAGGGAATGATGGGGGGCATTTGTCTTTAACAAGTCCTCCGATCCATCTTTATTATCTCCATATTGCAAGTACATAAGAACATCAGAAGAGCCCTGGTGCTGGATCAGACCCAGGGCCCACCTAGTCCAGCTTCCTGTTTGCACAGTGGCCAGCCAGCTGCCCACGGGAATCCCACAAGCAGGACATGGGTGCAGCAGCACCCTCCCGCCCATGTTCCCCAGCAACTGAAGCACTGCCTCCGAGACTGCAGGGAGCATAGAGCCATCAGGACTAGTAGCCACAGATAGCCTTCTCCTCCCCCCTGAATTTCTCCAATCCCCTTTTAAGACCCTCCGGATTGGTGGCCATCACTGCATCTTGTGGAGGTGAGTTCCACACTTCCAACTCTGCGCTGTGTGAAGAGGGACTTCCTCTCCTCTGTCCTGGATCTCCCGCCATTCAGCTTCCTGGGATGACCCCACTGGATTCTGGTGAGGGGGGGGATCGGGAATGTCTCCCCCTCCACTGTCTCCGCAGCAGGCGTAATTCTGCACGCCGCTCTCAGGCCTCCCCTCACTCGCCCTTCTCCAAGCCCGGCACCCCCAGACGCTGCAACCTTTCCTCGCAGGGCAGCTGCTCCTGCCCGTGGATCAATTTGGTTGCGCTTTTCTGCACTGTCTCCAAGTCTAAATCCCGCGCAGGTTTACTCATGAGTAAGCCCGCCGTGCTCTGGGAAAGGGGCACTGCTAGGACCTACTCACGAGGTGACCCGCCGTCTGACCCGACACACCCCGCCACCGCCGCCGCTAACCCAAGCCGGAAGTAAAGGGGGCGCCCCTAGCGCACCGCTCTAGGACCTTTCCCTCTCTTTGGCCTCGGCTTCCGGCCTTCCACTGCGGGTCCTGGCAGGGTGTAGCGCCTCAGAGGGGGAGCGCGCATGCGCCTGTAGACCGTCGTGGAACCGGAGACAGAAGGGGCGGGACGGTGGCGCCGACAGTCCTGGGCGCCAGAGCGGGCTCCTGCCGCGACCGCATTCGGGTAGCTCCGGCCGGAGGGGGCGGCGCTGTGTTGGACGTGACCTCACAGCGTGAGCCAGTGTATTGACCGGCGGAGACGCCCCCGAGGCTGCCCCGCCCTGCCCGTAAGTCCCCGCGGGCCCCTTCGTGCTCTGCACATGTTCAGGAGCGCTCGTCATCGCAGGGGGGGGGGGTGTTGGCTGGCCACTGCCGGGGAGCACCTGCAGGGCGGCGCTGCTGGGCGACGATGGCCCGGAGGGGGAGCAGGGGTCATGGAATCATAGAAAAGTAGAGCTGGAAGGGGCCTACCAGGCTCAATGCAGGAATCCAGGTCAAAGCATCCCTGACAGATGGCCGTCCAGCCGCACCTTGGATGCCTCCAGAGTGGGAGAGCCCACCACCTCCCTAGGTAGTGGGTTCCATTGTCTTATTGCTCTGACAGTCAGGAATTTTTTCCTGATGTTTAGGTGGAATCTGGGTTCCTGTAACTTGAGCCCATTATTCCGTGTCCTGCAAACTGGGATGATCGAGAAGAGATCCTGGCCCTCCTCTGTGTGACATCCCTTCAAGTACTGGAAGAGTCCTGTCATATCTCCCCTCAGTCTCCTCTTCTGAAGGCTAAACATGCCCAGTTCTTTCAGTCTCTCCTCATAGGGCCTTGTTTCCAGTCCCTTTATCATCCTTGTTGCCCTCCTCTGAACCCTCTCCAGTTTGTCTACATCCTTCTTAAAGGGTCCCAGAGCTGTGCGTAGAGCTGAGCGGGGCTGCCCCTGCCGTACGATCCAGACCGGGCCTCTGTGTCCCCTGGGCGCCGGTTGCGTGCCTGCGCACTTCTGCCCCTGCGCTGGCGGCATTCCTTGCCCTTCTTTCCAGCCCCTGGATCAGCCCCCCAAGTGCCCAGGGAGGGAGGCTGGCCCGCCACCCGTGGCCGGGGATGGCCCCCTCGCATGCCACCCCGCCCTGGGTCCACTCGTGGGGAGGCCACCTGTGAGTGGGGCTGTGGTGTCTCTGCCCCCGCTGCAGGCTCTCCCTCCGGCCCTGCCAAGATGGCAGAAGAGAAGAAGCTGAAGGTGAGCAGTACGCAGCTGCCCACGGAGTCCATGAAAGCCATGGCCGAGTCGATGGGCATCGGGCAGGTGCCCGAGGAGACCTGCCAGCTCCTGGCAGACGAAGTCAGCTACCGCATCAAGGAGATCGCGCAGGTGGGTGGGGACGGGGATGCCCCTGCTCATGGGGGGTCCCCCCCCCGCAGCAAGCTCCACCCAACCCCTTTCAGCTCTGCTGTTGGGCATTCAATTTGCTCGGGTGGGGGTGGTGCCCCTTCTGCTCTGTGCTGCATCTCTCCTCTCCCCCCCCCCCCCAGGATGCATTGAAGTTCATGCGGATGGGCAAGAGGAGGAGCCTCACGACTGGGGACATCGACTGCGCCCTCAAGCTAAAGAATGTGGAGGTGAGCGCTGGAGGGCCCCCCCCCCATTTTGGCTCAGGGCAGGGGCAAGAGCCTTCCATTCATTGCCTGTACTAGGAGGGCAGGTGATGGGGGGTCAGGGCATGTGCCCTAAATGCCCGCATTGCTTGCAGAAGGAAAACATTGCTGGCCGAGGTGGCTGGGGGAGACCCAGCCTGCCAGCAGCTTTCCCTCTCTTCCAGGGAATACTGGGGGGCCAGGGCTCATCTTTGGGGCCTAGAAGGGCTGCCTGCGGGTGGCAGGTGGGGCTAGGGGGGCGGCTGGCGGGTTCAGCTGGTGCAGGCCTCTCTGGGGCAATGCTGTTGCCTTCTGGGTCCTCATCTCCCCGCTTCTCTTTTCTGGGCCCTGCTGCAGCCACTGTATGGGTTCCACACGCAGGAGTTCATCCCGTTCCGTTACGCCAGTGGTGGGGGCCGTGAGCTCTACTTCTACGAGGAGAAGGAGGTGGACCTGAGTGACATCATCAACACGCCCCTCCCCCGAGTCCCCCTTGACGTCTGCCTCAAGGGTAGGGGGGGGAGGGTCCCAGTGGCCCTTTGGGGCGTCCAGAAAGCCCATGGGACTTCCTGGGCAGCAGGGCAGGTCCCTGCCTGAGATGACCCTGGAGAGCGGTTGCTGCCAGCCAGAGGCGGCCGCCCTGGGCAATGAACCCAGGGCTCCGAGGCGACGGCAGCAGCGCCTGCTGCTTGTGCTCAGAGGCGGTCCTTGAAGCGGGTGGCGGCACCGAGGAAAGGGCTGCATCCTCCGGGTCGCTTGCGGCAGAGCCCCTGGGCTGCCTCTGGGCACTCTCCACGGCCTGATGCCAGACATGAGTGTCAGGAAGCCGCAATGTACCCCGAAATGGGGGGGGGGGGGCGGCAGTGCAGGGCCAGCGTGCCTGGAGAGCTCTCGGGGGAGGGGGCTCCCTTCCTTGCCAACCTCCGAGCTTTTTGTTTCTGTGCTCGCAGCCGCGTGTTCAGACTCCTCTCTGCACCATGAGGACTAGGGACTCTTAAAGCTGGGATTCTCTGGGTGGTGTGTCAGCAGCCTGTCAAGGGAGGGCCCTGAGATTGGTGTCTGTCTGAGGTTTTTTGTTTTTATTTTGGTAGCGCACTGGCTGAGTATCGAAGGGGTTCAACCTGCCATTCCAGAAAACCCTCCGCCAGGTGAGTGGCAAGTTCCGGCATCCGCCGTCAGGATGCCTCTTCAAGGTGCGAGGGCAGCTCACTGCTCCAAAAGGAAGGCCCTCGCAAGCCACAGCCTCTGTCCCCCAGCAGAGGGGGCCAGCTCAGGCAAGGCCGTTGGACTCAACCTGTCTCCCTCCCCTCCGCAGCCCCCAAGGAGCAGCAGAAAGCTGAGGCCACGGAACCTCTGAAAGCCACCAAGCCTGGCCAGGAGGACGAGGGTGCCCTCAAGGGCAGAGGGCAGAGTGCCACGCCACCTGAGGGCAAAGGTCAGGCGCACCGCGGTCTCGTGGAGGTCGGGGTGGATGGAAGCCAAGATGGCAAAGGATTTGTCCTGAGTTGGTGTGCAGGTGTGGATCATCTGAGCATCCACTTGGAGCAGTTGTCGCACGTTAGAAGCTTTTATGAAAAGCGGTGGAGTCCTGGAGAGGGAGCGTGCAAAGAGCCCATGGGGCTACCTTTCAGAGGCCAGATGGGCGATTAAAAAATATAATAAATAAATAAATAAATAAATAAAGCCTTTTACACATTCGGATTCAGATTCCTTCAGAGTGTTGCAGTGGCCCATCATGGGGGGAAATAATCTTTGGCTGGCAGATGGAAGCCATTTGCTGAGTCCCTCGCTGCACCTTCACATCTTGACTCTTGTTTGTTTGTGCCACAAGTGATTTCCTGTAGCCATATTCCGTGGGCAAAAGGGCTGAGCTCTTCTAAACAGGCTCCCTGGGCATAGGAGGAAGATGTCAGGACAGAGCAGCGCGAGTGGGAAGTGGGCCGGCCAGGAGGACACTGTGCCCCATCGTCACACTGCTTGTCTGTCCTCTCCCCTCCCCAGGCAAAGAGAAGAAAGCCCCCATTTTGGAGGGGGCCCCCCTGAAGCTGAAGCCACGCAGCATCCACGAGCTCTCGGTTGAGCAGCAGCTCTACTACAAGGAGATCACCGAGGCCTGCGTGGGCTCCTGCGAGGCAAAACGGGCGGTAAGGAGCCAGGCCGGCCGCCCCCCGCAGCTCAGCTGGCTCAGCCCGGTGCCCCCCCACCCACATCCCCTCTCTTGTAGCCCTGCATCTGGCCAAAGTTTTGCTGTCCTTCCCCACCCTCTCTGTTCCTCTCCGCCCCCACTGGCAGAGAACTGTCCGCACCTAGCTCAGTTCTGTGCCCCCCGCACACGCACGCACGCAATCCTGACACACCTCAAGGCCTGCTGAGGTGGGCGCACAAGCTCTGCCACTGGCCCCTTCTCCAGTGAAGCTGCCGCTTCTTACGCCCCCCTCCTTTCTCCCCCTAGGAGGCCCTTCAGAGCATCGCCACAGACCCTGGCTTGTACCAGATGCTGCCCCGGTTCAGCACCTTCATCTCTGAAGGGGTAAGCAGCGAGGAGGGGAGGCACCGGCCACTTGCGCGCCCTCCGACTCCTTTCCTCCAGAGGGTCGGTTTTGCCCTTGGTGGCGTTTTCTTTGGGGCGGGGGAGTGTGAGCCCCAAGGCCCTGGGCCTTCTCTCTGCTCAGCCTGGCTCAATGTTGCTCCCCGGTGGGTGGTGGAGCTGGAGACGGTGTCTCCCCGGCAGCGTTTGTTCTGGTGCCAGCTGTAAGAGGAGGAGCTGCAGGTCCCCGTCAGCTGCTGGAGCTGGACCCTCCAGCCTGTCGGCGGGCCGCATGCCAGCACTACTTCGGCTTCTCTTGCTCGGCTCCTGGGATCAGCAGGCGGTTCTGGGCGTTCTTCGCCCACACGCAGCAGATAGCAGATAAGGCAACAGGTCCCTCCTCCCACCGTGCCTCTGTGTTCCTGGCGGTCCTGGACTCTGGGCACCACGAGGCTGCCCAGCGGTGCCTTCTCCCAATGCCATGTTTGGGTGTTAGGTTTGCCGGTTTGCCCATAACCAGAGCACCACCGAGCAGCCTCGGGGAAAAGGGAGACGCAGCTGCCCAAAGTAGGGCTGGAGGAGGAGGAGGAGGAGGCCTGGCTGCCTTCTCCTCGGTAGTGTGCTCAGCCCCCCAGCTGGGGGTGTTGCAGCCAGCCTGCCCTCCTCCAGTGGTGTTGCCCCAGGCACTGCAGGGGGCTGGATGGGAGGAGGCAGGGGGCTGGCGGGGGCGCTCTGTTCCTCTCCCACCAATGAGCTGCCTTGCTCAGCAAGGTCTGGAGAAAAAGGTGCTCTTCCTGTTTACGAGCCAGCTAGCCTAAAGGCTGCTTGCTTGCGGCTCCCTGGTCATGGATGTTGTCAGTAGACAAACTTTCACACTCTCTCTATTTAGATCAGTTGTAAATGGCTCAGCTAACTTGAGAAAGCTTTGCTCTGTAAGTCTGGTAGAGGTTTTGTATTGACAATTCATATTCAAAAATTCTCTAAACACCTAGTTTACTCTCCTTTAAACATCAGAACAAGCAGAGTAGTTATAGAACATAAAATGCATTGCATACAATTATAGTAGTAGTAGGCGATCATTTGTGACTGAGTAAGATTGTCTTCCAGAATAAAATTAAAAAGAGGAAATTCTAAAATATTGTGTAGACTCTAGCGATGGGTTCGGGTTCGTAAGTGACTGTGGAGGCCAATTCTAGATCCACACAGCTTCCCACAGTGAGGACAGGTTACCAGATGGAAGATGGTCCTGTAAAGGATTCATTTGACGTGCTTTTCGCTTAGCACGTTTCTCCCTTTCACCTTGCACTCAGGCTTCTTCAAAGTCCATGGAACCTTTGTGAAAGGCCAACCTCCATTTAGATCGTTCATGGGCCAGAGCTTCCCAGTTTTCGATGTTTATATTGCATTCTTTTAGATTAGCCTTAAGAACATCTTTAAACCTCTTATACTGACCACCGATATTCCGCTTTCCATCCTTGAGTTGGGAATAAAGTAACTGCTTTGGGAGACGGCAGTCAGGCATTCGAACAACATGACCGGTCCACTGAAGTTGGCGTTGAAGGATCATTTTTTCAACGCTAGTAGTCTTTGCTTCTTCCAGTACACTGAGTTATAAAGCACTCAGTGGCACAGACAGAATGATTTAAAGGACCTCAAAAACCTTCTTAAGCAGATTGTCTTATCGCAGCTAATGGCAGCTGTCCCATAGAAGAATCAGGCTTGGGTTGCTGTTATCAGAGCTGCTGGTGTCAGGCTTTCTCCATTTTAAAAATGAGTCCTGACCCAAGGTAGTGTTTACATCCCCTTCTTTTGTTCTGTAGTGTACCAATATGTATTTATAATTCACTTCTTTGAACTCTTTTTCACTATCATAAGCAAATCTTCCAGGAAGATTTTTCTACCGAACTGACCTTCCTATTAATTCCGTCTAACTAATCTAAGACTTTGTCCTCTGCCTCAGTCTTTCCCTAAGATGTAGGGAGGCACTGAATGCAGGAGAAAACAAGAGCAAAATGATTTTCAAAGTGCCTAAGCCATTTTTTTCATGTCCAACACATTTTGGAATAAGATTCCTTCTTCAGCGGCATCTAAGTATACATAAAATAACCATAATCATTTACTTCAGGACATAAAGACACCTTTTAAATAGTTAAAAACACTTTTTAACTAGCCAGTTATCCTGAATTTTATTCTAAAACACATTGGGAATGAATAAACCACTTAGGCACTTTTGGAGAAGTGTCTCTCCCCCCCCCCCCCCCGAGATAAAGGAAGAACAACCAACTAGGTCAGAAAGCAAAGAAATTTGCTTGGGGCAAAGTTGAAGAAAGCAATAGTTAACTAGGAAAGGTGAGATAAGCAAACATGGAATCAATCAAGCCCATCTTTCCCCATCAATATCCACTCCAGGTGCGAGTGAACGTTGTACAGAACAACCTGGCCCTTCTTATCTACCTCATGCGGATGGTGAAAGCTCTGATGGACAACCCCACCCTCTACCTGGAGAAATATGTGAGCGGGTCTGGGACCCTGGGGAGGGGGCTGTGGGGCCCGCGGAGCCCTGCCGGCACTGACCGGCCCGGTGTTCTGCTCTGCCCTTCTGCAGCTTCACGAACTGATTCCCGCCGTGATGACCTGCATCGTGAGCCGGCAGCTTTGCCTCAGGCCAGACGTGGACAACCACTGGGCGCTGCGGGATTTTGCCGCCCGCCTCATTGCCCAGATCTGCAAGAACTTCAGCACCACCACCAACAACATCCAGTCGCGGATCACCAAGACCTTCACCAAGGTGACGGCACGGGATCCGGGGACAGAGTGGGGCATGCCGGAGGACCCTCCCCTCCCTCTCACTCCGGCTCCTCTCCCCCCCCCTTTTCTCCACCAGAGCTGGGTGGACGAGAAGACACCGTGGACGACGCGATATGGATCTATTGCCGGCTTGGCTGAACTTGGACACGACGTGAGTAGTGTCATGCTGCCCCGGGGCTTGCTGGGAAGGCCTGTCGTCGTTGCTGGAACGTGTTCTCCCCCCCACAGGTGATCAAGACGCTGATCCTGCCCCGGCTGCAGGTGGAGGGGGAGCGTGTGCGTGCTGTGCTTGAGGGACCGGTGGTCAGCAACATCGACAAGATTGGGGCAGATCATGTCCAGAGCCTCCTGCTGGTAAGGGGGGCGGGAGCCCCCACTGCAGGGAGGCATGCCTGAGTCCCCGATACGCAAGGCTGGGGCCGGCCAGGTCAACCCTCCCCCGAAAGGGGGCCGGTCTTGAAGGTTCACGTGGGGAGGCCACGTTCCGGGATGGAGGGGGGCCTATTTCACACGTCTTGTGTGGATGGATGGATGGATG
Organism: Shinisaurus crocodilurus; assembly: GCA_021292165.1. Lineage (NCBI taxonomy): Eukaryota > Metazoa > Chordata > Lepidosauria > Squamata > Shinisauridae > Shinisaurus > Shinisaurus crocodilurus. Next base: position 149,319 of record JAHFWL010001150.1, read on the forward strand.
GATGGATGGGGACTGTGTCCCGGGGCGTGGGGGGTTGTCCTTGGTTCAGTTCGGGTCTTCCTGCCCTTCTCAGCCCCCCCCCGCGTTCCTCCTCCCTTCCCCCGCAGAAGCACTGTGCTCCAGTCCTGGCCAAGCTGCGCTCGCCACCAGACAACCAGGAGGCCTACCGGGCCGAGTACGGGGCGCTGGGCACCCTCCTCTGCACCCACGTGGTCAAGGCCCGGGCCCAGGCTGCCATGCAGGCCCAGCAGGTGAACCGCACCACCCTGACCATCACCCAGGTAACTGAGCACACACCCCACCCACCCTCTTGTTTTCCTCCTAATCCGGGGGGGGGGTAATGTGCCCCTCCATGTTGTGCGAGGCATGATGGGACTTGCAGTCTGGCAGCCTCCGGAGGATCAGCCCCACCTCCTCTCCGCAGCCTTCAGCTCCCAGCCTGAGGATCAGGATCCCCCGACTCCAGAAGCGCTCTTTCTCTCTCTCCCTCCCCAGCCCCGTCCGACGCTGACACTGTCCCAGGCTCCTCAGGGGGGGGGCAGCAGTGCCTCACGGGCCCCCGGCATCCTCAAGATGCCCGGCTCCATCACGCTGCCCATGCAGACCCTCGTCTCGGCCCGCCCGGCCACCCCCACGCAGCCCTCGCCGCCCCCCACCAAGTTCATCGTCATGTCCTCCGCCTCGGGCACCTCCACCTCCCAGCAGGTATGGAGGGGAACCACGGGGGGGGGGGCTGGGAGCAGCCCCCGTTGCCGGAGTGGGTGAGTGGGTGGTTCCTGGGGGGGCACACTCCTCCGTGACCTCTCCCCCTCCCCCTGGCAGGTGATCACGCTCAGCGGCGGCCCGGCGGCCACCTCCACCTCCCCCGTCACCACCACGGTGCCCAGCACCCAGCCGCTGGTGAAGCTGGTTCCAGGGGGGCAGGCGGCCTCCAGCCCCCCCGTCTCGGGCGGCCTCCAGAAGTACATCGTGGTCTCTCTGCCGCCTGCCGCTGAGGGCAAGGGGGTGGGAGCCCAGCTCTCGCCCTCCTCGGGCCCCCCTGGCCTGGCCCTCTCCGCTGGCACCATCAAGCAGGAACGGAGCGACAGCCCCCAGCCGCCCGGCAGCGCCAGCACCACAGCCGCCACCGCCTTCCTCACCAAGGCCAACGGGGCCCCAGGCATGGTCCCCGCGTCCCCACAGCCCTCCCTGTGAGGACGTGTGTCTGGCGGGCGTGAGCGGCGGGGCAGTGGGGGTGCTTTCCTCCGTGCGTGCGTGCGTGCGTGCGGCAGCAGGGGGACTGGATCCTCCTTTGCCCGGATGGACGGGCCGGCCTGCCCGGGAAGATGAGACTTTCTGAGGAAGACATCTTTGGCCTCCTGCAGGCCTTTAGCATCTCTTCTTGCACACCCCACCTCCCGGGAAGTGGGGTGGATTTACTGGTGCTTTGTGGCCCCACACCTGTGTTGTTGCCGTTGTCTTCTGCCTGCTACCTGCTTTGGGGCTCCCCGGCTGCGACTGGCTCGTGTGGCGAGGACTTGCTCCTAGCATCACCTGTGCGTTGGCCCCCGCAGGGACCTGTTGGCTGCCAGGGGCGGATTCACTAAGCCGGGGAGAAACCGTGTGGGGAGATGCTGCCTCCGCGGCTGCCTCTTCCCCACCCCACCAAATATGAATGTAAATAGATGCTCTTTGGGATCCAATACACATGCCTCTTCTCCCTCTTGTCACGTGTGTGGTATTGCCTTGCAGACTCCCCCCTGCCTCCCCATGTGGGGCCCAGGGAGGTCTCCCTCAGACAGTGAAGGGCCAATTGCCACCACCAGGCCATTCAGAGTGAAGTTGGTTTGCAAGCCGCGTGGTGGTGAGCAAGGGGAGATGTTAAAGGAGCCAGCCGCAAGCACAATGCTGCAGCAGATGCAGCCAACACAGTCCCAGCTTGTGAATTTAGGGCCAGGTGGAGGAGGGAGGGTGGTTCCCTGATCCCCCAGTGGATGCTGCACTGGGACAGCAGCACAGGCCCGTACCTGCTTGCTTTGGGGTTACTCCCACTGGGTGCTGCATTTGGAGGCTCTCCAGGGCGTGGGGATCCATAACCGGTTCTGCCAGCTGTTGCTGGGGTGGCTCCGGCATGGGACTGCCTCTGCGCTCCAGTCTGAGCCCCAGGAGGACAGCAGGGAGCTCAGCCACATCCACAGCAGGTAGGGGCTGCCCCTTCCCCACCTGGTCTCCGATTGGTTTGCTTTTTTGGGGGGGGGGAGACCAGAACTCCCTTGAGGAAGAGGGATAGCTCCCCGGAGCCCGGGCTGCACGGAAAGGGAGGAGAGGCGTCGGGATGGACTTCTGGGTTCCCTGATGGGGGGCGGGGGGGGGGGGGGAGGCAGGACTCCTGGGTTCTCTGGAAGGCGAGTGAGAGGCTCCAGGTGGGGCCGTTCCGAGGGACAGCCTTTGCTCAGTAAGGGTCACACACAGTTCACACGGGTGCACCTTCCCTGGCTGCTTTACTGGCCGAAGCGGCCTCCCGGGTGCCGGCGAGGCGAGACGAAGGCGGCCCTCCGGCTCCGGTCAGTCCGGTGTTCGCCTGCCCGCCCCTGCGGAGGCGCCAATGACATGCGCTGCAGGCGGCGGGCGTCGTAGATCACCTGTCCCCGCAGGGGGGCGCCAGGAGGAGCGGGAGTCCGGGGCTGCCCCCCCTTGGGCCGGGAGCGCAGGATCAGGACCTGAGCGGGGGGGCCCGGGGGCAGGCTGCCCTCCCACGGCGAGGCCGAGCGGCTTCGGGGCCGCCTGCTGGGCGGCGGCGGCGGCGTCTTCGGCCTCAGCACGGCGGGCGGCGGGCCTAGCCAGTAGCTGCTCTGCCCGTCGGAGGAGCGGCGGGTGCGGGCGCTGCCCGTCGGAGCGGCCTTTGGGCGCTGCCGCCGCCGCTGCTGCTGCGCCCCAGACAGACGCTGCCCGCGCTTGGAGGAGCAACCGCAGGTGCTGCAGACGCGCTTCGCGGGGCGGCCGCCTCCTGTAGGGGGGAGAAGGGAAGATGGAGGCGTTCTAGAAGCCCCCCCCCCGCCTGCCCGCCTTTACCCTGGGCCTGGCCGAGGCGGGGGGAGCCTCCGCGAACCCGGCGGGACTTCCCTGGAGCCGCCCAACCCTGCCTGACTCTCCATTGCCAGCGGTGGGGCAGACTGCTTGGGATTCTTCGGGGCAGCGCTCTGCACGTGCTTCGCTCGCGGCGCTCTGCTCTTTGGCGCCGCTTCGCCTCTTCAGTGGCTGAGCCCTGGGGCTGGAAGCAACGGGCGGGCGGGCGGGGGGGGGGCGGTCCTGCTGAGCTCCGGCAGAGGTGGGGATCACCCCACCCCTTGGTGCTGTCACAGGGAGGGTGCCTGTCTGTCGCACCCAAGCTCTGGACGGGCGTTCGTCCCCTGTCGTGTGGCGGGACTCGCACCTCTTCCTTGGAGCAGGAGGCCCGGCCCGTGCTCGGCACGCCGAAGGGCCCCGGCATGCCCAGTTCCAAGGGCCCGGGAGCCACCCTGGGTGGGGACGGCCCCTGACCTGCAGGGACCCCGGAGGACCAGCGCCGGTCGGACGGACGGGGCGATGCGGCTCTGACCGCGGGCCTGACCCCGTCTGCGGAGGCGCCCCCTCCCCTCCCGCCCGCTCGCCCGCTCGACACGCTCGCTGCCGTGCCGGCCGCCAGACCTCGGCTGCTGCTGGGCTCCCACGTGAGCCTCCGCTTCGGGCCTGGGCTCGGGCTCCTGGGCGCCTGGTAGCGAACGCTGCGGCTCCTTGCCCGCCTCGGAGGCGGTGTGGCGAGCTGCGGGGGAGGGGGGAGAGAGGGACCGGGTCAGTGGGCCCAGTGAGCGGGACCCCGGCCTCGCCTCCAGCCACAGCCCGTGGCTTGGGTGCATGTCCTTCCCTAAAGTTGGAGCCCGGGGAGGGTGTGGGGCGAGCTGTCGCCCGGGAGCCGGACAGGCGCCGGCCCTGCGCCTCAGCACCCCCGCGTTGCGACCGGCTGTCCACTCTTGGAGGCAGAGTGCTGGCGGGGGGGGGGGGCGTCTGCGTGGGATCCGGCAAGGAAGGGCGCTCCGGGGCCCCGCCACCCCCAACCCCCTCACCGCCTCCTTCGCCAGAGAGATCGCGTTGCTGGCTATGCAGAGCAGGACCATCCCGCCCAGGATCTGGCCCACCAAGTCCCCAACCTCCCGGCAGGAGCCTTGCTGCGAGGACATGGCCGGTGGCGGCTCAGAGCTCTCTGAACGGGGGTTGGGGCAGAAAACCGGCTGGGGGTCGGGGGGGGGAGGCGTGGTGATTGTGAGGTGGATCTGAGCTCACAGGAGGAGTGGGGGGGGGGGCTCTTGAGGAAAGTGAAGCCGTGAATGTGGAGAAAGCTGGAAACGGAGAACGGGAGGCTCCTCCGGCGCGCTGTTATTTTCTGGGCAGGCGTGGGGTGGGGTGGGGAGTTTCCTTCCCTTGCCTCCCTCCCCATTGACCAGCGCTAGACCTAGTCGAGCTCTCAGAGATGGGGGCTGTTTCTGGTGTCACTGCTCTAAAGGAGTTGATTACATCTCAAACGTAAATGCAAAAGAAAATGTGTTTATTTTTATTTATTGTATTTTATACTGCCTTTCTGTAAGTAAATAAATAGAACCCCACCAAGGTGATGTACAGCAGATCAAAAACAATAAAAACAACAGCATCATAAAAATATTCTAAACAGCAATAAACCAAAATTAAACACATTACAAACAGCAACACAGCTCAAAACGATTTAAAAGCCAAGCTCTTCTGAAGCAGAGAGGACTTGGGGCCCATCGTCACCCTGGGGGGGGTGCGCATTCCACACTTTGGGCACAGCACAGGGGAGAAGGCCCTCTCACTCACGCCGGCCGCTGCCGCTGCAGCTGGAGCGTTCTCCGGAGGGCCTCGCTGGCGCTGCCCAGACAGCTAACTTCATGGTGACACCGGTGGCCCCTTAGACAGCCACACCTAATGCCATTTAGGGCTTTCCTGGATAGCAGCAGCACCCTGATTTGAGCCTGGAAAACACCTGGCAACCAGTGCAGCTCTTTCAGTATTGGGGTGATATGGTCCTGATCCCACAAACTGGGTAGCAGCCTCACTGCTGCTTTTTGCACCAACTGAAGCTTCCAGACGCTCTTCAAGGGTTGCCCCATGCAGAGCCCATTGCAGTAGTCTAACAGTCATGTAACCAATGCAAGAATAACTGTTGCCAGATCAGACTGACTCTGGAAAGGTCGCAGCTGGTGCACTAAACATAAGTGTTCAAATGTACTCCTTCCACTGCTGCCCCTGGAAATCCAGGAACAGCGCAGGATCAAGGCTCACTGCCAAGCTATGAACCTGACCTTCCTAAACAGGTTGAATCCCAGTCCCTGAGCCAAACTTTCTGCTGACCAACAGCACCTCTGTCTTGTCTGGATTTAATCTGTGCTGCTTCATCCGCCTTATCCTGTCCATTTTGGAACCCAGCAAACCTTCAAAGGTCTTGACTGCTTCCTCGGTGTTAGAGGACATCAGCGTGTTGGTGGCACCTCATTTTGCAGCCTAGCTAGTGCTTTTGTTTGGGTCAGACTATTCCCCCTGATTCTGACATGGGCTTCCTTGTTTCCTCTGGTGCTGGAATCCCTTGTTCTGCCCCTTCCTGCCCCTGGTCCTGTGCCCACCTCCAGGTCATGCCGTCCAGGCCCGAGCCCTTTCAGGGCCAGCGGTATCAGCGCCTGAAGCGGGGCTGCCTCCAAGCGCAAAGCCTCTTCCAGGACCCCGAGTTTCCAGCCACAAATGCCTCCCTCTTTTACCATCGAGACCCCCCGGATGGGGTCTCCTGGAAGCGGCCCGGGGTAAATATTTACTTACTTACTTACTTACTTCTTTACTTTATTTAAGCTGCCTGCTTCTATACTGCTAGCCATCCCAGGTATTCCAAGTGGTTTACATAAAAACACATATGATACAATATAAAAACCGTATAGAACAATAAATACCTTAAAAACATTACAACAAAAGCAGCAAAACAGAACAGTGTCATGAGGCCTCTGCAGGGGTGGTTCCAAAGCATGAGGGAGCTGTGGCTCCCCCAACCCACCCACCCACCCCCCGAGAAATGGGGTCTCACCAAGTCCCAGGGTCTCGGGGGGGGTGCATGCAAAGAGTGGTAGCAAGGAAAGCTGGGGAGGTATTGGGGAACTGATGGGGAGCTTGTCTGTTGTCCCTGTTAGACGTCGGCTGCCATCTCCGCTTGCAGCTTCAGCCACGGACGTGGCAACTCACTTTAACTGGGGAGGAAGGCAGGGGTGGCACACACCCATGTCGTTGTGGTCTCTCCCCCACCCGCAATGGGCCCTTCTTTGTGTGGGACTGAACTCAACACAGTTTTCCTCCATCTGCCTGCTGCCCAGGAGCTGTGCTGTGACCCCCGGCTCTTTGTGGACGGCATCAGCCCCAGGGACCTGCACCAGGGCAGCCTCGGGAACTGTTGGTTTGTGGCCGCTGCCTCCTGCCTCGCCAGCCAGCCGGCTGCCACCTGGGGGAAGGTAGGAGAGGGTCCCCCTTCTTTCTTCCTCTCCCACCCTACCAGAATCTGGCCTCAGTGCTAGTTGGGACTGTGTTTCTCTGTGCATGCAGGGGGCCCCTGGGCACGCGCAAAGTGCCCCTCGCTGCCAGGTGGAGAGGTGCAGCCCGGTGCTGCTGCCACCGGCATGCTCTGTGGCCCACCTGTCTCAGGCCTGTCTTTCCTGCCCCTCCCACCTCAGGTGATCCCAAAGCCCAGTGAGCAGGACTGGGACCCGCGTCGGCCTCAGAAATACTGTGGCATCTTCCGCTTCCGCTTCTGGCGCTGGGGGCGCTGGACAGAGGTCTGCGTGGATGACCGCCTGCCCTGCCAGCACGGGAAGCTCCTCTTTTGCCGCTCAGCAGATCCCCGCGAGTTCTGGAGCGCTCTCCTGGAAAAGGCCTATGCCAAGTATTTGATGGGGGGAGGAGGAGAGCACGTTTGGGGGTCGTGCCTTTGTCTGGGAGGAGGGTCTTGTGTTTAGGCACCCTGGGATCCTTCCAGAGAGGCCCTCAGCATCGCCAGCAGCAGCTCAGGCCTGGAGCTTCTGAGCACATGCAAAGTGTTCTTACCTTACCACTGAATAATTGCAACCAGCTAGCTGGGATTAGGGTAAATTTCCTCCAGCTCAAAGGTGCCTTGCAGAAGTATTCAGCCCCCTTTGACTTTTCCACATTTTTTTGTGTTAGAACCTGGAATTGAAATGGATTTAACTGGCATTGTTACCCAGGGCTTTTTTTCTGGTGGAACTCACCGGAACTGAGTTCCAGCACCTTTTCTTCTATTAATTGCATTACAATTTAATCGCCATCTACTCCCGAGGAAATGTAATCCAAGAGTTCCGGTACCCTTTTCTCCAGAAAAAAAGCACTGTTGTTACCACTTGATGTACACAAGACACTCAACACCATGAAGGTGCAAAATATTTTTATTGTGGCACAAAAGTTAAGTAAACAAAAACAAACTGCACTTATTGGATGCATAAGTATTCACCCCCTGTGCTGTGACATACCTATATAAGCTTTGGTGCAATCCACTGCCTCCTTAAGTAACATACATACTGTAAGTAGTTGAATGGAGTGCAGTTTCAGTGCCACATGATCTCAGATTAAATACACCTGTTCCTGGAAGGCCCCAGAGTTTGTCGGAGAGCATATCTAAACAAGCAGCATCATGAAGACCAAGTAGCTATCAAAACCACTCTGGGATAAAGTCCTGCAGAAGCACCAATCAGGGTTGGGTTCTAAAAAAATATCCCAAACTATGAACATCCCCCAGAGCACCGTTAAATCCATTATTACAAAATGGAAAGAATGTGGCTCAACCATGGCTCTGCCTGGAGAAGGCCGCCCACTGAAACTCAGTGACCGGGAAGGAGGGCACTAGTCAGAGAGGCAACCAAGAGGCCCATGGTAACTCTGAAGGAGCTGGAGAGAGCCATAGCTGAGAAGGGAGAAACTGACTGTGGGACAACTATCAACCAGACGCTCCACAAAAGCTGGGCTTTGTGGAATAGTGGTGAAAAGAAAGCCATTGCTGAAACAAACCCATATCAAAGCCCATTCAGAGTTTGCAAAAAGGCATGTAGGAGACACTGCAAACGTGGGAAAAGGTTCTCTGGTCTGATGAGACCCAAACTGCATTTTTTGACCTTGCTGCAAAACAATGTGTGTGGCGCAAAGCCAGCAGTGCTCATTGCCCTGAGAACACCATTCCCATGGTGTTCTAGAGGAAAACCTGTTTTCGTCTGCAAGTGCAAGGGACCTGGGACTGAGGCGGAGCTTCACCTTCCAGCGGGACAATGACCATAAACACACAGCCAAAGTAACACTGGAATAGTTTAAAAACAAGAACCTGAAAGTCTTAGAATGGCCCAGTCAAAGCCCAGACCTCCATCTGATTGAGAGTCTGTGGCAAGACTTGAAAGTTGTTGTTCATCAACGGTCCCCATCCAACCTGACAGAGCTGGAGCAATTTTGCCAGGAAGAATGGGCAAACACTGCAGGATCCAGATGCGCAAAGCTGATAGAAGAAGAAGACTTCTTCTTACCCAAGAAGACTCGTAGCTGTAATTGCTGCCAAAGGTGCTTCTACCAAGTATTGTGGCAAGGGCTCAAGTAGCCCTGGGTTCGAGTCTAGCCGATTAGGTCAATCCATCAGCCAAACACAGGTAAAGAAGTTTAAGAACAAAGCTTTATTCAATCAGATAATGCAGCTGCATGTCCCAGCTCCAAACAAAAATGGAGTGAGCCCCGAATATGCACAAGTGTTCTACTTTTAAGGAATCCAGGTTTTATAAGTCACGCATGTGCAGATGCTGCTAAGATCTCAGAACAGTAGAGCTAACGCCTTTTGGCTCTACGCTGGACATGCGCAGTGTATACCAACCTTTATTTATTTTATTTATTTATTATATTTATACCCCGCCTTTTTTCCTGCAAGGAACCCAAGGCGGCTTACATAATCCCCCTTGCCAAGATAACATTCCACAGTCCTTTGCAAGCGGGCATGTGCACCATGTCCCTGAGTAGTGGACACATTTCTGCCTACCCATCATCTGAACTATTCTGCTTGTCCTGCAGTTTATTGTGCAGGGTGAAAACATCATCTGTGCAGCGTATCAGTGTTCTAAGACACTGTGAGCTCTGCAGCAACACACTGTGATTTAACTAACAAGTTGCTGAGGCAGACTGAAGAAGCCCTTGGTGACTTTTGCCACAGTATTGACTCAGGAGGGTGAAATACTTATGCAACCAACAAGTGCCAGTTTGTTTTTGTTTACTTAACTTTTGTGCCACGATAAAAATACTTTGTACCTTCATAGTGTTGAGTATCTTGTGCACATCAAGTGGTAACAATGCCGGTTAAATCCATTTCAATTCCAGGTTCTAACACAACAAAATGTGGAAAAGTAAAAGGGGGCTGAATACCTCTGCAAGGCGCTGTCAGCATCTAGCTCTCCTGCTTCATGAATGGGGTTTTATTCATAAGAGAAGTCAGCTGATGAAAGTGTGCAGTACAAGCAGAGCAGATCCAGCCAGCAAACACTTAAATGGCCCCTGTGTCCCTGGGGGCTGGCTGATGCAGGTGGGGCTGGTCCCGTTTCTGGAGGGAGGGAGGGAGGGAGGGCAGGGATGCCTCTGGCAGCACAATCCATGCCCACCCGCCTGAGGGTCCAAGGCTGGGAAGGCCCAGTTCCTCGATTGCCCCATGAAAGGGGCACCCTTTCCAAGCCGGGCCTGGCACAGCAGTACTGGGGAGTCATGGAGGGATATCTGCCTCATGGCTGGGTGCAGCCCCAACGCAGCCACTGGGCCCCCTTTTTCCTGCCCCACAGGCTGAACGGCTGCTATGAGGCTCTGGAGGGTGGCAACACGGCCGAGGCGCTGGTGGACTTCACGGGAGGCATCTCGGAGCCGCTGGCCCTGGATGAGGGGGGCCTTAGTGGTGACCCTGAGAAGCGGAAGCAGCTCTTCCAGCAGCTGAAGAAGGCGCATTCCCGTGCATCCCTCATCAGCTGCTCCATCCGGGTGAGGAGCCACGCGGGCCCAGCTGTGCAGTGGCGCTGCTGGGGCTGGACCTCGGGACCCCAGCCCGGAGCCCCCCAGATGACCAGCCAGAGAATGGCAGGTGATGGGGCGGCAGCAAAAAAGCCCCTGGGCTGGCCCGCCCTTCCTTCTTTGTTTGAAAACATGTCATAGTCAGGGCGGGGATGCTCATTTTATGACTTCTACTTTTAAAATAAATTAACCTTTTCTACACAAAAAAATGTGTTCAGCATAAGGGCAGCGGCCTATATTTTATCCTTCTAGTCATGATGTTGCCGTGATTTAAGTGAGTTTAAAACGTGAAACTGCAGATGAAGTATTTCTTTTCTATTGGGGTTGGCAAGGGCTTGTTTGTTTGGAACAGCAGAGGGGGGGGGGAGATAAATGTTAGTTGTGTGTTTCACCATTGCAGTAGGGGGGGGGGGGGAAGGCCCTGTAAGACCGTTAGGTCCAGGCTCCAAAATTACCCAGCTGCCATCCATCAGTTCTTGAGGATTTTCTTCCTTTGTGCCTCATATACAATTGTTTGGCCACTCAAATAAGGTGCAGGATTTGACCGTTCGTATGTGTGATAGCCGAACGGAGCTCCTGTGCCGAACAACCTTCTCAAGCCAAGTTTGAGGGCGCGGCTGTAGCACTGTGGTAGGGCCCCTGCCTTGCATGCAGAGGGTACCAGGTGGGACCCTGGCAGCATCTCCAGGTGGGGCCTGGAAAAACCCCTGGAGGGTCTGAGGCCCCGGAGAGCCATCGCCGCCGGTCAGTGTCGACTGGGCCGGAGCGGGTGGGCCACAGCGTCTGAGTCCGCAGAAGGCGTCTCCCTGGGCTCCCCACGTACCCAGTGCAGCGTGTGTTCCTTGTCATTGGGGGGAGGAGGAGGAGGAGGAGGGTGGTGGTCTGGCGCTTCCCTGAATTCCTCTCCCCCCCCCCGCCCGCAGGCACTGCCAGGCGAGGGTCCTGAAGCCCAGCTGTCAAGTGGCCTGGTCCGGGGCCACGCCTACGGCATCACGGCTGTCCAGAGGGTTCACCTCCACCGGCACCTCTTTGAGCTCTTCAAGACCAAGACGTTGGAGCTGCTTCGCCTGCGTAACCCCTGGGGCTCCATGGAGTGGAACGGCGCCTGGAGTGACAAGTGATCAGGGAGCGGCAGCGGGGATCCGGCAGGGCCCCTTGGTGGGGGTGGGGGTGGGGGAGCGAGAGCGAGGCGATCTCGGCAGCGGGCCAGGCAGACGGAAACCACAGGAAGGCAGGAGAAAAGTTCCTCCCGGGCAAACATGGGGGGGGGGGGACTTCGAAGGCTTTCGGGGCCAGACAGAGGAAAAGAACAGACTCTGGGGGGAATGAAAGAGCAGCCGGAGGGAAGCGGGGGCCCGGGCACCCATCGCTGTGTGGAGGAGACTGTGTTGTGGGCCTCGGAGGCCCGGCCGGGGGGCTGGGTGGGACCTGACGGTTGGAGCTGGCTTCGCCCAAGAAGAGCCCTGGGGCTGGATCAGAGCAAAGATTCCGCTCCCACCGAGGCCGGCCCGGTGCGGAAAGGGGACGCCCGCCGCAAGCGGAGCAGGAGCACAATGGCAGCCTCCTGCTCAGGGTCCCCGGGGGCGAGGGTTCGGGGGCGTGCCGCTTCCGATGCTGGAGGTGACCCGTGGCCACTGTGACTGGCAGCCAGCGACAGCATTATCCTCCACGGAAACCCCTATTACAGCCGGCCAGGTCGGTGGGCATCACTCCCTCTCCTGGTACGATTCCCTCGGGCGGGGCAGATTCTGATGGAGAGCAGCTCTGGGGCAAGAGGTTGTGGCTCGCCCCACCTCAAGCCTCCCTCTCCCTCTGCCCTCCCCACCCCTCCCCAATTTCCCCACAGATCCCCCGAATGGCAGCAGGTGAGCCGGCGACAACGGCAGCGGATGGGAGTCACCGTGCAGGATGACGGCGAATTCTGGTGGGTCCAGTGGGCTCTGGTGCCCCTTGGGGTTGCATCCTGTAAGGCCCCAGCTCTGCTCAGCAGTAGATTCCGAGGATCTGGAGGGCCCCAGAGGCCCTCTCATAACACACACACCCCGCCCAAAGGCCTGCACCACCCCTCCACCAGGTCCTGTCCCCATAGATCACTCTGTGCCTCACAAGCCCCCACATCCCCAAAGGTGAGGGAGTGTGCCTGCAGAGCAAAGAGCTCCAGGTGACTCAAGAAAGTGAGCCAATCCACATGCTGGATGGGGAAGCAAAAGGTTCCTGGCTGAACAGGCCCTCAGTCTCCTTGACTCTTCTGTCCTTCCATCTGTCTGTCAGGATGTGCTTGGAGGACTTCTGCACCCATTTCACAGACATCGTCATTTGCCGCTGCATGAACACGGCGCGCTTGAGCTGCCGGCGGAGCTGGGTGGAGGGTCTGCAATTTGGGGAGTGGGATCCCCAGAAGGGGCATGCAGGTGGCTGCCTGAATCACCGGGACACCTTCCTCAACAACCCTCAGGTGGGAGGAATTGCCGCTGGAATACTGGAATGGTGCCCACATTTGAACATCAGTGAAAGCCACGAAGAGGAGGAGGAGGAGGAGGGGCACTGATTTTGGGAGCCTCTCCCAAAAACCTTGCGGATAGATTTGACGCTGATCATCAGAACATGGCATTGCATGTGGGGATCTTCTTATTGGGAGGCAGGGCCGGTGCTACCATTAGGCCAACTAGGCAGCTGCCTAGGGCGCAGGGCTAAAAGGGGCGCCCGAAACGCCTTGGAAAAAAATGCAGCGCTCTCAAGTGGGAAGGGGGGGCGCTAAATATCTGATCTTGCCTAGGGCACCAAACTGCCTTGCACCGGTCCTGTTGGGAGGCACCCCAGGCAGTCCATGTACCGTATGTAGTCTAGTCGGTCTGCTTCCCCCACCTTCCTTCCAGCACAGCACAGGCAGCCGCCGCCAGCCTCAGACTTGCTTAGCTGCAGGCAGGTGGCGCGGCTGCATCACAGGAGCTGCTTCTCCTTCTCCCACTGTTGTCTCTTGCTGGAACCTTTGGAGAGGCTTCTAGCCTGCAGATGCTCTCAGCTTTCCCTGTGGTGGGCACTCACCTGGAGCGCTGAGCCAGCCCAGAGATGCAATGGCATCTTCATCTTTTGGGATTCATCGTGTCTGCATTCAAAACACTTACATTATATCCTGCATTTCCATCAGTGCCCCTCAAAGTGGCTGACAATGATTTTAGATCTTGTCCCATCAGCCAGGAGCCGGCCCTCCAAAGTCAGTATAAAACAGCCTGCAAGAAAGCAAAGAAAATTGCTCCAAGGTGGAGCAAGAGTGGCTGCTCCACGCTTTCTGAAAATGCCACATTTCGGCTGCTCATCAGAAAGTGAGCGGTGAGGGAAAGGTGGACCTTTTCAGAAGAGGTGTTCCACAGACAGACGCCACAGTCAAAAGGCCCTGCCCCCACACCACACCTTAAATAACTGTGGGAAGCCCTGGCTGGTGCTGCTCAGTCAGCCCCCAAACTCCCTCCTGCAGGAGCTCCGCGGTGCAGGGGCTCCCCTCGTCCTGCCATGGAAGGAAGGTTCTCCGCCAGCAGGAAAAAAATATTTTTCTTCCAACAGGCCTGTGGAGCTGATTTGTTCTTCTCTGCAGTTCTGGATTTTGATCTGTATTTTTATTTTTAATTATGTTTTGAAGTTGCTGCCACTTTCTTTTAATCTGCTCTTACCTGATTTTTATATACATCATCATCATCAGGCGATCACTCGTGACCGAGTAAGATTGTCTTCCGGGATAAAAGGAGGAAAATTCTAAAGAAGATTGTGTAGACTCTAGCGATGGGTCCGTAAGTGACTGTGGAGGCCAATTCTAGATCCACACAGCTTCCCACAGTGAGGACACAGGTTACCAGATAGAAGATGGTCCTGTAAAGGATTCATTTGACGTGCTTTTCGCTTAGCACGTTTCTCCCTTTCACCTTGCACTCGGGCTTCTTCAAAGTCCATGGAACCTTTGTGAAAGGCCAACCTCCATTTAGATCGTTCATGGGCCAGAGCTTCCCAGTTTTCGATGTTTATATTGCATTTTTTTAGATTAGCCTTATGAACATCTTTAAACCTCTTATATTGACCACCGATATTCCGCTTTCCATCCTTGAGTTGGGAGTAAAGTAACTGCTTTGGGAGACGGCAGTCAGGCATTCGAACAACATGACCGGTCCACTGAAGTTGGCGTTGAAGGATCATTTTTTCAATGCTAGTAGTCTTTGCTTCTTCCAGTACACTGACATTTGTTCGCCTATCTTCCCAAGTAATTTGCAGGATTTTCCGGAGCATAATTTGTTCCAGAAACGTGCTTGTAAAGTTGTAATCCAAAACACTCTTATATCAAAACAAAATTCCCCCCAAAAAAATTGCACAGAGATTTTTAATTTAAGCCGTACTACAGTACTTGTATTGCAAGACGTCACTTGTATATCAAGTCAAAAATAAATAAATAAATATTTAAACATTTGCTTGTCTTGCAAAACGCTCTCAAACCAAGTTACTTGCAATCCAAGGTATTACTGTAGTTGTATTGTGTTATTGCTTATGATGCTGTGTAGATTGGTTATTTTCTATGGTGGATTTTATTGTTGTCAGCTGCCTTGAGCATTTTTTATGGAAGGGTGAGCAAGGCATCCATATCATTGATTAATTAATTGATGCATACCTACAAGGGCCTCACTGGTGGAGCAAAGCGGTTGCTGAGGCTTGCGCAGAAGGAGGCCATCCCAAACACTCCCTGGTCCCCAGGCACCTTAGGATCTCCTTCCTTAGAGGCTTTCAAGCAGAGGAGGGATGGCTGGTGCTGCAGGTTTCTGACGTTGGGGGCTGGGCTAGATGGCCTTTGAGGCCCCTTCTAAGTCTGTAATTAAGAACATCCCCTAGAACTGGGCCCGGCATCAAATTGGCAGCTGGTGCAACTGAGATGGCCGCCCTGGGGTGGTAAGAGTTGTGCCTCATACCGGGCAGCTGGAGTTTCTGGGCCCTTTTGAAAGGCCATCCCAGACATCTGCCTGCCTTTTATTCTTGCGTTGTGCCCCACCTATGCCTGAAGAAGTGTTCTGTGCTGCTCAAAGTCTTGTATCCACCATGGCTTTCAAGCATGGCTTTGTCCCCTAGAGGGGTAGCGTCCCTTACTCCCTAAGACTCCAGAAAGCTACAATGGACAGGGGCGGGTGGGGGGGAACAGCCCCCCCCCACTTTCCACATGGTTTGGCTGATTCCCCACCCTCCTCCCTGCCCCCAGTTTTTCTTTGAGGTGCCGAGGGCTCCAGACTCAATTCTGATCTCACTGCAACAGAAGGACACCCGGCAGCTGCGAGGATCTGGTGCTGGAGGGCACAACCTCCCCGTGGGCTTCGAGATCTTCAGGGTGAGTCAGAACCCGAGTTCTGGGGCGGCGCACGGGGCGAGGGGGGTTGCGGGGCACTATTGGGAGACATTGTCCGAGCTGGCAGGGGGAGTGGGGAGGGCTGGGGTGCGAGTGTGTTGGGGGGACGCTTACAGTCTCAGCAGGGTGCGGGCGGGGGCTGGGTTGTTGATGCTTTCACAGGCCGACATGGTTTGGTCATCGACAAACCCTGTGTGATGAATGGCTTCCAGCTTCCACCACCTGGCGGGGCCGAGGGCAGCCAACTGCTTCGGGGCACAGTCCTCCCTCCCTCTCGCTGCTCAAGAGGGCCTTGTCCCCCTCCAGAGGTGCAGAGGAGGAAGGAGGAAGGGTCGCCGCTCTTATGAAATGCTGACTTAATTCACACAAGGGAGCTGTATTTCCCCCTGGTTCACCTTCATCGAGGTTTGGCAATCTTTCAATACGTTTGATTAATCGCTGGCTTGGTCAAAGACGAGCCAGACTGTTAAGGGGTTCAGGATGAGGCCATCCTCTGGTGCTTCAGGGTTAGAGTCTGGGGAGGGGGCTGGCTTGCTCCCTGACCTCTCCGCAGGGGCCCTTCTTGCTTGCTGTGCAACCAGTCCTGGCCAGCGACTGCCCTGAGGGTGCTGAGCCAGGAGTGAGCTCAGGTTCATCCGGGGGTGGATGGACAGGGTTGCGCCGTGGCAGCAGGGAACCACCTGGGCTTGGTGGTCCAGCGGGAGCGACCTGGTGGCTGGACGGCTCTGCAGCCGCTTACTCGTTCATGTTTGACGGGAGAGTCCAGTGTCCAAAAAAGCTGTGGGTCAGATGCCGCTCTATGCCATCTGGCCAAAGACGCTCTTGGAGATGGGGGCGGTGATTTGCAGTGGCCCAGAGTTTCGTTTGGGCTGTGCCCGTCCCCCCCGGTTCCCTATTGGTTTCTAGTCTACACACTTGAGCTGTTCTGGACGTGGGCACGTGCCTTGGAGAGTGTCTTGTATGCGTCCTGTCTTGGGCAGGATGTGATTCAATGGCATCTCATAGTGGAGGCCCTCCCGGAACTGTGGGTGCCCCAAAGCTCAGTGGGGAGGGGGGCACACACCGAGTTCCTTCATCTGGGATCACAGTGCATTATTGAGCATTGCACAAAAACAGTTTTCATTGGAGATCATGATTGCAACTCTCGAAGGAGACTGTCCCACAGCCCTGGAGACAGTTGATATGGGGCAGTCCACAGGTGGGGAACCTCTGTCAGCCTGAGGGCCAAATTCCGTTTCGGAGACGCTCTCGGGGGCTGCATTCCTGTGGTGGGCGGGCCTGAAGGGAAAAGCGTGAGGCCAAAAATACAACAAATACCTGCATCTTGTAGCTGAAAGCTCTTCCTGCCTATAAGTGAGCCTTAGGAGAGGAGCTCAACCTCTTGGAACGGGGGGGGGGGGGGGGCAGGGCCGGATTAAGAGCATTATGGGCCTGGTGCTGAGGATTTTGGTGAGCTCCCTTGCCGGCTCCCTTGCCTGCGCAGCAGAACCGGCTTCCCCACCCGGAGAGCGGCCGGCTGCTCTAAGGGCGCCCTCCCACCGGCCGGGCCCCGCCCAGATGCAGGGAGGCTGATGCCGCCGCCCGCCCGCCCCGCAGGGGTCTGCGTGGAAGGAAGGAGCCCCGGACGCCGACGCCGCAGTTCCAGGTGGGCCGGACTGCTCGATCGCACCCTGGCTCCGCGGCGCTCGGCGGCGTTCTCCGGAGGAGCCGCTGAGGATGGGCCCGCCTGGCCAAGCGCGCGGCGGCAGGGCAGGTGCTTCCCGCAGGCCCGCGTCCTTCTGGGCTGCCGCTGCAGGCGCCACTTCTCCGAGGCCTCTCTGCCGGCGAAGTGGTGTCGCCCCAGTTCAGGCGCTGCCCTGCTGCATCGCGCCGCCCTGCTTTGCGCCAGCGCCGTGTCCGGCAACGCCCCGCAGTGGGCCGATTTTGTGGTAGGGGCCTGGAGCTGCAGCTCCAATAGCCCCTATCTTAATCCGGCCCTGGGGGGGGGGGGAGACTGCACCAAACTGTGGGTGGTTGGGGGAAGCGGTGGGGCTGGGGGGAGGGGGTGTGGTCACCTGGAGAACCCCAGAGGCCTGGACAGGACCCCAGAATGACCAGATTTGGCTCCAAGACTCCACCCCTGGTGTAGCCTAACACTTGCTTTGGGACACACGCAGGGGCATCCGAACACCCGTTTCTTATTAGGTGGACTGACTGCACTCTGTGCAAACAGAGAACTGGCCACTCTGGAGGCATTCAAGGTGCAGCTGGACAGACATCTGTCAGAGATGCTTTGACCTAGATTCCTGCATTGAGCAGGGGGTTGGACTCGATGGCCTTGTAGGCCCCTTCCAACTCTACTTTTCTATGATTCTATGATTCTATGACTTGTAACCCGACTTCGACATCATGGTGGTTGGCCAGTGCTGCTGCTCACCAACGAAATGTGGCTTAGGCTGGGCTTATCTCCTTGAAGAGACGTTTGGGGCCCGGGGGCCTAATCGGGGGGGGCTCTCGTTCCCCCTGCAGGTGGAGCAGAACCGACGCTGGCGCCTGCACCGCATCCCGCCCCGTGTGGTCGGCTCGACCTACATTGACTCGCGCAGCATCTTGCTCCGTGCAGAACTGCCAGCGGGGCGCTATGGCCTGCTGCCCACAACCTTTGACCCGGGCCAGAGCGGCGCGTTCCTCCTGCGGATCTACAGCGAGCGCCCAGCCCGGCTGCGGTGAGCTTCCCCTCCCTCCAAGGGTCACCCCCACCCGTGGGCTGAGGCTTTAATGCTGGCCTTGCCTGCTCTGCCTCGAGGGTGGAGGAAAGAAAGATGTGGCAAAGAGGCTGTGCGCTCTCTCTGAGCATAAGCAGAGTGCCTTTCCCTTGCTTGTCAGGCCTGACCTGAGCTCAGGCTCAATCCCAGAAGCTGCTCTCACAAGCTACAAGGCTGAAATAATAGTATTTCTCTGAGCATGGGCAGAGTACCATTTCCTCACTATATCAGGGAGGGGGGAATAAAAATAGGGATCCAAGGCCAGAGGGTGGGGGTGGGGGTTCTCCCCCTTGTGCTCACAACATCCCGTGCAGCTGCCCTGGTGTGGGGGTCTCTTGCTCCTGGCCATTGACCCACCCCCCAGCCTGTATCCACGACTATTTCTCTCTTCCCCCTGCCCAGAGCCGTCGACCGCAGTGAACCCCCCGACCCACAATGCTGTGGTTGCTGTACCAGCTCCCCCCAGCTCATCACTTCTGTCTGGGTCCAGCGGGCTGTGGGGTTGGCGCTCCCCAACTCTAGCAAGGGTGAGTTCGAGCCTCACACTGTATGGACTCCCCAAGGAGGGCAGCAGCCCCTCAAGCTAAAAGTGGGCCGGATGGAACAACTATCAGGTGGATCCACAATTGGCTACAGAATCAGACTCAAAGAGTGCTTATCAATGGTTCCTTCTCAAACTGGGGAGAGGTAACAAGCGGGGTACTGCAGGGCTCAGTCCTGGGCCCAGTGTTCAACATTTTTATTAATGACTTGGATCAGGAGGTGCATTTTGGGCTGCATTAATAAAAGTATAGCTTCCAAATCATGTGAAGTGATAATTCCCCTTTACTCAGCACTGGTTAGGCCTCATCTTGAGTACTGCGTCCAGTTCTGAGCGCCACACTTTAAAAAGGATGTAGACAAATTGGAGAGGGTTCAGAGGAGGGCAACAAAGATGATAAAGGGACTGGAAACAAGGTCCTATGAGGAGAGACTGAAAGAACTGGGCATGTTTAGCCTTCAGAAGAGGAGACTGAGGGGAGATATGATTGCATTCTTCCAGTACTTGAAGGGATGTCACACAGAGGAGGGCCAGGATCTCTTCTCGATCATCCCAGTTTGCAGGACACGGAATAATGGGCTCAAGTTACAGGAACCCAGATTCCACCTAAACATCAGGAAAAATTTCCTGACTGTCAGAGCAATAAGACAATGGAATCAACTACCTAGGGAGGTTGTGGGCTCTCCCACTCTGGAGGCATTCAAGGTGCAGCTGGACAGACATCTGTCAGGGATGCTTTGACCTAGATTCCTGCATTGAGGGGGGGGGTTGGACTCGATGGCCTTGTAGGCCCCTTCCAACTCTACTTTTCTATGAAGCCACACAAGGGATGCCGCTTGGGGATCAGACCCACCTCCGTGCTGCCCGACCCCTTTTCTCCAATGGTGGAACTGCCCTTCCTCCACTGCCCCCCACCCCAAAGGCAGCAGAGTAGCCGCTCGCAGGAGCCCCGGAGACACGGTCCTGGCACGCCATTAATTCACGGAACTCACTGCCACAAAGTGCCAGGCTGGCCGCTGACTTGGAGGCCTTTGAAAGGGGTTAGGCCAAACCTTGGCAGCGCAGCAGAAGGGCAGCGTCAGCCCTGATGTTCCGTGAGCCCCCCACCGAGAGGCACTCTGTCTCGGAGCATGAAGTGCTGGGGAGGGGGCTCTTTGCCCTCATGCCTTCCTGCTTGCTGGAGGCACCGTGCTGGGCGGGCCAGCGGCCCCGGCTGCTGCTGTTCTTGGGACGCTGGTGGCGAAGGCCCTTGGTGCGGGGGATCCCGCAGGCATTCCAGGCAGACGGCTCCCAGGCGGCTCTCCTGGCCCACCAATCCTCGCCCCTCAGCTGAGCTCCTTGGGGTGGCCCCATCAGAGTGCTGGGACTGAGTGCCGCGGTGGGTCACCTGTTCCCCCAGCCCCAGACGTCTCTGTGAAGGTCTGCTGTGAGGGGCAGGAGGTGAGTTCCAGTGTCCACACGGCCACGTCCAACCCAGACTTCAACTTCAGGGCCATTTTCTGCCGCTGGCGCCCACACAGACCCATCCGCATTGAGGTAAGCCCCCCCCATGCACAGACCCCCCCCAATCCCCTCCATTCTTCTCGGTGTACCCCTCTGTAGCGCTAGGGGGAACAGGAGGGGAGAGGGGGTGGGGTGGAGGTCTGAGGACCAGGGACCTGGCGCGGGGCAGTTTCCAGGACCTCTGAGACCGGGCCCGTTAACTGGCGATGGTGCCCTGCGGGAGCAGCTGGCCCCGTCGGCTGCACTCAGGCAGAGGCTGATGCAGTCGGGTACACAAACCAGGAAGGGCCCAAAACGGGGTGGGTGTCCCTGCTGGTATTCCCGAACAGCAAAATGTCTTGGGCCGGCCCTGGTCACGGTGTGCTGCCTCTTCTCACGGCCCCCGCCCCACCCTGCTCCTTTCTTCCTGCTCTGGGCCTCCTGGCCTTCTCCAGGGGGCGGGGGGGCATTTTGTGGCATCACTTTGCGCTCTCCATCATCTCCCAGATCTGGGCCAAGCGGTTTCTGCGCAGCACACGGCTGGGATACATCACAGTGCTGGCGAACAACCCCACAGAGGTGGCCCGGGCCGAGGTGCTGCGGCTGGAGGGATCTCTCCGGGCCTGCCCTACTGGTTCCATTCTGGTGGAGACCTCAACCAGCGTTGACCTCTTGGCCCTGTGAGCTTGGCCCCATGGGTGCAAGTGAGTGTGTGTGCATAGGAGCAGCACAGCACAAGCGAGCTGGGTGTTGCACTCCATTCTGTGGCGAGGTTGTCTCCAGAGGTGCAGTCGGCAGCCTGCTGCAATTCGTGTGGGGTTGCACCTGCGAGTTCCCGGCTGGCCGTCTTCTCAAAGTGCACAAGAGGACGGTGGCAGCTCTGGCCTGCATCCGGGTGTTACTGCCTGCCATGGGAGACTTCTGTACAGCCCGCATTATTGCAAGGAAGTTCCTGTCCTGAAGAAAAATGTAAAGCTGTAAAAAGTAATTAAACATCTATTTGATGGATGTCTGAAATCTGCATATGAAGCTTTCAGATTCCAGGTGGGGCTAAAAATAGCAACGTCATCTAAGTAGGCACAAGCGAACTCCCCCAACCCATTTAGGAGTCCATTCACCAGTCTTTGGAAGGTCTCCAGACCATTCCAGACTCCGAATGGCAGAGCAGTGAATTGGAAGAGACTTAGGTGTGTAACAAAGGCAGATTTCAGCGCAGCGTCCGGATCCAAGGGTACCTGCCAGTATCCCTTCGTCAAGTCCAGGGTGGTGATGTATTTTGCCTGCCCCAGTCGTTCCAGCAAGACATCCATATTCAGAATGGGTCAGGGATAGTCACCTTTCAGTAGTCCACACAAAAACGGGCCGCCCCCTCTTTCTTGGCCACCAACACAATAGGGGAAGACCAGGGGCTGGAACTGGGCACAATGACCCCCAGGTCCAACATACATACATAGATACATACATACACATGGCTTGTACTTCCTAGGCAATTGCCTGGGCATGCGGTCCCACTGCTCGTTACAGTAGGGACTAGAGGGGTGAACTGTTTCCGGTCAGAATGGAGTGCTGCACCAGGGAGGTTCTACCGGGATGGTCAGAAAACATGCCTTGGAAATCGTCCAGGACTTCCCACATCTGGGCTCTCTGTCCACCAGTTAGGGACAGAGACAACTCTGTCTCTTCCAGCCCCGCTCCCTGTTCCCATTCCTCCAACAAATCCCCCTCTGACAGGTTCTTCTCAGCACATTCACGTACACACAGCATATCAGGCTTGTGCCCCACATACAATTTCAGCGTATTCACATGATACATTTTGGGTCAATTTTTGTTTTTGGGAAAGACTACCTGGTAATTTACCTCCCCTACCCGTTCCTTCCCACTTCAAACACAGTTAATCAGTCTTTATTGGTTTCAGCACCAGCACCTGGTCTCTGGTCGCAAAATCCGTGGTACAGCAGTCCGGTTGTACCACTCACTCTGCTTTTGCTGAGCAGCCTTCAAATGTTGCTGGGCTGCCTCCCTCACATCCCGTAGGGTGTCCTGCAGTTGCTGCATGAATGTGTGAACCGGCCGGGGTGTGACAGCCGCGTCCCCCTCCCATTCCGCCCGCAAGAGAGCCAAAGGTCCCCGCAGCTTCCGCCCAAACATCAGTTCATTCAGGGGAAATCCCAAGCTCTCCTGAGGGGCATCCCGGTATGCGAATAACAAATATGGGAGAGCTTGGTCCCAGTTCCCAGGGTGTTGGGCTGCATAAGCACTGATCATTTCCCCCAGAGTCCGGTTAAACTGTTCAATTAGTCCATTGGTCTCGTGGTGGTCGGTCACAGAGTTTAAGTGTTCAACTCCGCCAAGGTCCCACATTTTCTGGAACAGCTTGGAGACAAGCCTCATGCCACAGTCTGAAACTATGGTTTGGGGCATTCCTAGGTGGGCAAAGAGAGAGAGTAAAGTTTTAGCCAGACTGTTCGCGGAGATGGAGGCCAGCGCAAAAGCCTCCAGATAAGGGGTTGCAAAGTCAATAACAGTCAGGATGAATTTTTCCCCGGTCCTAGTGGGGGGATTGAAAGGACCCATGATATCTAGCCCGACTCATTGAAAGGGTATGCCCACTACCGGTAGGGGTTGTAAAAGGGCTTTGGGGTGGCCCTGGTTGTGCCCCACACGCTGACAGACACCACAGGGCCGACAATAGTCCTGCACTTCATTGGCCACCATCAGCCAGTAAAAGCCTTCAGATACTCTGGCCAAAGCCCGCTTCTGTCCTAGATCCCCCCCCCATGCCACATCGTAGACTAACTGTAGCACTGCTCGTCAGTAAGCTTGGGGAACCACTAACTGCCTCTTCTTCTGCCCCCACCGCTGCTCTTGCCTGGCTATAAACTCCCAGTAAAGCGTCCCATTGTCCCACATAAAATATGCTGATTTAGCCTTTTGCGCAGGAGGCTGGGTTTGGGCCGCCTCTGCTCAATAGCCCTGCAGGGAGGGGTCATCTTGCTGTGCCGCTTGGAGGGCGGGTCGAACCCCAAAGTCCAAAGCAATTGACTCGGATCCCCCAGCCCTGACCTTGGCTGGAATCACCCTGTTCGAGGGGTAGAGTGGGGGGAAGAGTCTCGGGCTCCCTAGCTATGTCTGCTCTGGGAATAAGTATAGGAGTGGGACCTTCAGAGCCATCCTGCTCCAATCTGGCTTGCAGCTTGGCTTAGCTACGGGTCACGACACCCATTTTCACCACCCGATACGCCAAATCATTCCCTATGATGATTCCCCACTCTTTCTGGCCATGCACTATCGCATCCATCTCCCCTTCCCACCCTTGGTATTTCACCCAGACCTGGGCAAGGGGCATGTCTATATCTGGGGAGCTGTATGGCTTAATGGCACAGGTCTCCCCCTGCGAAAACTGCGAGTCCTTTACGCTACCCTGGGGTGAATCTACATCTGCCCGTAGATTCATAGATCATAGAGTTGGAAGGGGCCTACAAATCCATCGAGTCCAACCCCCTGCTCAATGCAGGAAACTAGATGAGGAGTCTCCCATCCAAGTAATAAATACCCTGCTTAGCTTTCCACACTCAGACAAGCTGAGCCAGCTGAGCCACAGGTACCCCACATAAGAAACATTGTTAACCCAGATGGACTCACAGAATTTATTTTGGCTCCAACGCATCTGCTCCGGGGACACGATCCTCAAGAGGGAAGCTTGAGGGACGGCCCCATCAGCATGGCTGATGGGTCCAGGGTCCCTCCGGTGCATGAGTGGCTCTGGGTCTAGTCCTCGGGTTCCTCCTCCTGGGAGGAGGCGGATTGCCTCCCTTCCCCGCTGTCATCTGGGCTGTCTTGTGCCGTAGCCACGACTCTGCCCACCTTGCTGGTCTGAGGTCATTGTTTTCACTGCTTGGACAGCAGCTTGGGGCAGTTCCGTTTCATGTGCACTGGCACCTTGCAATAATAACACCTGCTGGGGCTGGGGGTCCCCTTGGATTTAGGGGGCACCTCTTCTTTGCCTCGGGATGCCGCCTTCTCCCCGGTCCCCTTCCCATCTCCACAATTGGGGACACCGGACCGGTTGGTCTTCAGCTGTCGATACAGCCCCATCTAGTCAGCCAATCTGGAATTTTCCAGACACGAAGGTGGCTCTCAGTCCTGGATCACCGTCGTCAGGGATGGTCGCATAGAACTGCTCCTGGATCATTAACTCCTGCAGTTTGGCCAGGCTGTTCTTCCCCGTTGCCTCAAACCAGGCATCCCAGGCTTGCCCCAAATGCGCCATCCAGGATCCATAAGTCTCTCCAGGCAGCGGGCGCCCCTGCCTGAACTTTAACCAGCAATGTTCCGCTGAGAGGGCAAAACGCTGCCCTCACGGCCCCTTTAAATGTCCCATAGTCCAGAGGCAAAGAATAAGACGAAAATGGTGGTTGGAGTTACTACCGACCACCCAATCAAGGAAAAGATTAGGATGAAACTTTTGAAAAGCAAATTGCCAATGTTTCAAGGAGGCACGATGTGGTAATGATGGGTGACTTCAATTTCCCTGATATCTGTTGGGAGACTTATTCAGCCAAACATGGCCCCTCCAAGAAATTCCTGAGTTGTGTTGCTGATAACTTCCTCCTACAGAAAGTGGAGGAAGGAACTAGAGGATCGGCTATCCTTGACCTGATTCTAACCAACAGAGACGAGTTAGTGGATAAAGTGGCAGTTTCGGGAACTCTGGGGGAAAGTGACCATGTTATACTTGAGTTCTTGAATCTAAAGGAAGCAAAAGCTGAGTGTAGCCAAACGTGTACCCTGGATTTTAGGAAAGCCAATTTTAATAAACTCAGAACAATGAAAAGTAAGGTCCCATGGCAAGTGACTCTAATGAGACAAGGAGCCCAGGAGGGGTGGGAGTTTTTAAAAAAGGAAATTCTAAATGCACAATTGCAAACAATTCCCACAAGGAAAAAAGGCAGAGGGCAACAGAAGAAGCCAGTGTGGCTTCACAAAAAACTCAGAGATGACCTGAAAACAAAAAAGGACACATATAGGATGTGGAAGGAAGGCCAGGCTACAAGGGAAGAATACAGGCAGGTAGCACAGAACTGCAGGAATAGTATCAGGAAGGCTAAAGCTGAGAATGAGCTGAAGCTAGCCAGGGATGCTAAAAGAACAAAAAAGCTTTCTTCAGATACGTGCATAGTAAAAGACAGAGGAAAGAAATGGTGGTTCAACTACGCAATGAAGATGGCAAATTGATAACAGAAGACAAAGAAAAGGCAGAAGTGTTCAATTCCTACTTCAGCTCGGTCTTCTCCCAAAAGAGAGTTTATGTCCCCCCTGGCAAACCTGAAGTGCAGACTGAAAAGGCAGGATTGCAGCTTGAGATTGATAGGCAAACAGTCAAGGAACACCTGATTACTTTGAGCGAGTTTAAATCTCCAGGGCCTGACGAACTGCATCCTAGAGTAATAAAGGAACTGGCAGAAGAACTCTCAGAACCACTGTCTATTATCTTTGAGAAATCATGGAGGACAGGTGAAGTGCCAGATGACTGGAGGAGGCCAAATGTTGTTCCCATCTTCAAAAAGGGCAAGAAGGAGGAACCTGGGAACTATAGGCCAGTCAGTCTGACATCAATCCCCGGGAAGATTTTGGAGCAGATTATAAAGAAGTCAGTCTGCAAGCACCTTGAAAACAATGCAGCGATTACTAGAAGCCAGCATGGATTTGTCAAGAACAAATCCTGCCAGACTAATCTGATCTCATTTTTTGATCGGGTAACCTCCCTTGTGGACTGTGGGAATGCTGGGGAGCCAGTGTAGCGTAGTGGTGAGAGTGTTGGACTGGGATTCAGGAGATCCAGGTTCTAGTCCCCGCTCAGCCATGAGACTCACTGGGTGACTTTGGGCCAGTCACTGACTCTCAGCCTAACCTACCTCACAGGGTTGTTGTGTGGATAAAATGGAGAGGATGAGGAGGATTATGTAAGCCGCCTTGGGTTCCTTGCAGGAAGAAAGGCGGGGTATAAATATAATAAATAAATAAATAAAATCTATCTGGACTTCAGCAAAGCTTTCGACAAAGTGCCTCACGATATCCTGATTAGCAAGCTAGCTAAAAGTGGGCTGGATGGAACAACTATCAGGTGGATCCACAATTGGCTACAGAATCAAGGCTCAAAGAGTGCTTATCAATGATTCCTTCTCAAACTGGGGAGAGGTAACGAGCGGGGTACCACAGGGCTCGGTCCTGGGCCCAGTGCTCTTCAACATTTTTATTAATGACTTGGATCAGGAGGTACAGGGAATGCTTATCAAATTTGCAGATGACACAAAGTTGGGTGGAACAGCTAATACTCTGAAAGACAGAAAAAAAATGCTAAGCGATCTCGATAGGCTGGAGTGCTGGGCCGAAAACAACAGAATTAAATTTAATAGGGATAAATGCCAAGTGCTGCACCTAGGGAGAGGAAACCAAATGCAGAGTTACAGAATGGGGGACACTTGGCTCAACAATACTACAAGCGAGAAGGATCTTGGAATTGTGGTAGATCACAAACTGAATATGAGCCAGCAATGCGATGTGGCTGCAAAGAAGCCAAATGCTATTTTGGGCTGCATTAATAGAAGTATAGCTTACAAATCGTGGGAAGTGATAATTCCCCTTTACTCGGCACTGGTTAGGCCTCATCTTGAGTACTGCGTCCAGTTCTGGGCACCACACTTTAGGAAGGATGTCATCATCATCAATACTGGCTCAGCTTGTCTGAGCCTGGAAAGCTAAGCAGGGGCAGGCCTGGTTATTACTTGGATAGGAGACCCCTCCTCTAGTTGCCTGCATTGAGCAGGGGGTTGGACTTGATAGCCTTGCAGGCCCCTTCCAGCTCTATGATCTATGAATCTATGAATAAGAAAACAAACTGGAGAAAGTTCAGAGGAGGGCAACAAAGATGATAAAGGGACTGGAAACAAGGCCCTATGAGGAGAGACTTAAAGAACTGGGCATGTTTAGCCTTCAGAAGAGGAGACTGAGGGGAGATATGATCGCACTCTTCCAGTACTTGAAGGGATGTCACACAGAGGAGGGCCAGGATCTCTTCTCGATCATCCCAGTTTGCAGGACACGGAATAATGGGCTCAAGTTACAGGAAGCCAGATTCCACCTGGACATCAGGAAAAATTTCCTGACTGTCAGAGCAATAAGATAATGGAACCAACTACCTAGGGAGGTGGTGGGCTCTCCCAATCTGGAGGCATTCAAAGTGCAGCTGGACAGCCCTCTTGTCAGGGATGCTTTGACCTGGATTCCTGCATTGAGCAGGGGGTTGGACTCGATGGCCTGGTAGGCCCCTTCCAACTCTACTTTTCTATGATTCTATGACTCTATGGGCTTGTTCGCACGACACGGGAACCGCAAGTCCCCCGCGGTTCCCGTGTCGTGTGCACGCCGACGGGGGGTGCCCCTGCGGGAGAGCCGCGCGTGGGACGCTCGCAAAGTGACCATGGTCGGTAGAGGGGTAAGCCCATACCGCGCGTGGTCACCGTGCCGTCGGAACAGCGGGCGGCCGTCCCGCGGGGTCCCCACAGAGACGGCAGCCCAGAGCGGCCGGAGCCGCCGCCGCTCCAGCCTGTAGGGGCAAACGGCCCCTCTGGGCATCCTGGGCCTCACCCCCTACCGCCGGGAGGCCCACACTGCGGTGCGGGGACTACGGGGTCTGCCCACGCACGCGGGGCGCCGGTCATGTGCGGTGCCCCGCCGGACCCCGCGGACGTCCCCGTGGTTCCTCCACCGCCGGCAGCCTGGGTCGTGTGAACCGGCCCTATGATTCTAGGTGCACCCTGGGTTAATATAGGCAGGAGGTCTGCCAATTCCAAACTCACTTGGGTGCGCAAAATGGACAACTTGTAGTCATCAGGCACCCTCTGTTCCTGGCAAGCTGCCTCGAACAATGTGAAGAACAACATCACATCTTGACCTGGCTTGTATACAGGGAACAACTTTCGGTCCCAGGTGGGTGGGCATGGGGGTTGAAACGGGCTGTTCCCCACCTCCGACTGGCCCCAGCCTGGACATCTCCAGCTGCATCCTCAACATCTCCTGTTGGTGCCGCATGAATTCTCTTGCGTGCTGCTGCCACCTATCCCAATGAGGATCTTCACCGCCATTCCCATCCACCGGGAAGGCAATCGGGCTGGCACCTCCTCGGCCCGCATTTCCGCTGCTACCCCCTTCCATCAGGGAGGCACCAGGGCTGGCACCTCAGGGGGCGGCTGCAGCCCCTCCCTCTGTTGCTTGCCCATACGTGGACTTGGCCAATGCTGCCAATGTCTGCAGGGTCCGGGGGTCCCCTGCTACTGGGGTCTCTACCAATGCTTATGAAGGATCTAGCCCTGAGGGGTTCATTTGGCCTACCGGTATTTCTGTTTGCTCAAGTAACTTCTGTCTGTGCATAGCAATCCCCTTCAAATTCCAAAAAATTCTCCCACTGACCACTTCCGTTCAGACTCAGTGTCTATCCCACCATTACAACCGTGCAAAGGACCACCGCTGGTCCTTTTCCACAAGTTCGGGAGTTAAGGGGTTAACTGGCAAGCGACAAAACCCTCTTTCGCGTTCCCTGGGTTAATTCAGGACAACCGCACTGGATTAGCACTGAGTCAGAATACCCTTGAGCATATCGGGTCAGGGAGATAGGAAAGTTTACAGTCAATAAATTAATTGAGGTGCAAAATACAATCCAAGCCCGGAAGGTAATGAGGCTTGCAAAAGCACAGGCAGAGTCTACAGGAAATAAAAGAACCTAAGCTTAAACTTATCTAACACCAAAGAATCTGCTGTAGCCTACTGTTATAGATCTAGCTGTACTTACGAATATCACCCAGGCTGACCGCTTGGGGGGTTGGGCTTCCCGGGCTGGCCTGAGCCCTTGACCCGCTCCATGCAGCTTCCTTCACACCTTGTTCCCAACAGGCCAGGGTTGTCCTTTTTACACCCTCCCTTGTCCCCTCCTCTCATGCCCACCCCCTCCCTTTGGTGGCAGGAGGAACCGGTTCTGCTCAGCCAGGGTTGCGGAGATTCTTGGTGCTTGAGAGGGGTACTTTGGCAGCTCTTTGAGACCGCTTGGGGGAGGACCTTTGAAGCAGACATGCAAATGCATCCCGAGAACTACTGAGCTCCTCTGCCTGGGCAGAGATTATGCAGGTGACTGGGGGGGCGAAGTGTGTGTTCTGTCAGGCTTTCTCTCCACAAACTTGGGGTCAGAACAGGGACAAACGCAGCACTGGCACCAATGGTGGGCAGTGGGCCCACTGAGAGTACCGAATAATGGCCACTGGAGCTTTTGTTTGCACTGGATCCCCTTCCCTCTGTTGGGCACTGGAGTTGCAGACCCCGAGAACATCAGCGCATGATGCTTAGATTGGCTGTTTCATCCAGAACTGGTCCTGCCAAGCTACAGGGTGAAACAGCCCCCTTCAGGTGGCACCACCAGGAGGTGGGGGGAGGGGAGGGGAGGGGGAGGGAGGTGCCATTTGGGTTGTGCTTCAAGCAGGAAAAGGTTTTGGCCCAGCACTCATTTCATTTCCCGCACCTGTAATGCCTAGGTGCCCAGAGTTGGCACCAGGTTTGAGGTGACCCTTGTCTTGGCTAGGTGCCCTCTGGAGCACCCCCTTCTGTGACACAATATGCCCCCCCCCCCCGGGCTGGGAGCTGCCATTTAAATGCCCCACCAGGCTCTCGCTCAGTATTGCTCTGGGGCATTGTGGGGAATAAAGTGGCAGGCCAGCACTAGGAAAAATGCATGAAGGCATCTGTCAGGATCCTGGGTGCCGATGCAGGCGGGGCGTGGGTTTGTGCCCCCCACCCCAAAGCCCAGGAGATTCCTGCTCCTTGGAAGCAGTTTTGGTGGGCACTCCTGTGGCCATCCAGGGTTTCCCTTTCAGGAGAGCGGTGGTGGGCAAAAGCAAGGACAGGCCAGCAGCAAACACAAAGAGGTCAGCCACAAAGGTGAGTCTGACGTGGGTGTGGTGGCCCCAGCCTACCTGCTGGAGCCCCGCGGCTCTTCCTCACCTGTGTCCTCCCTCCTTGCCTTCTAGCAGTCCCAGTGCCCCACCTGGGGACTCCCAGCTGCCTTCCTGTCCAGCCCCATGATGTCCTGGGGGGTCCAGCCTGCTCCATGCACCTGGACAGTATCTGATGCTGAGGACCGGAAGATGACGCCACCTTTAAAAAAAGCCCCCCCCCCGAGGGGGGGGAGCCAAGAGGCCTGGTATCCCATCCTCCAGCACTGGGGAGGCGGGGAGGGGCATTCCTTGGCCACCTCCAGCCCTGCACCCAGTCTGCTTTTGAGTCTCCCTCTCCAAACAGGGGCCAGGGACCTCCTGAACCAGAGCAGGGCCCTGGGCTGACCTCCCAAGCATTGCATGGAAAGGGTGCGGGAGCTCACTAATGCTGTCCTGCCGCACGGGGGCTTGTGAGGAACGCTGAGAGAACGCATGCACTTTGAATATTTGGGGAAACGTTCCCTAGGTAGACAGGTACACAACCGTGTTACTTACAAGTGCCCCCTCCCCCGCCAGGAAGAGCAACATGTGGGAGGGGGCATAGCGCTCCAGGAAGGGGGCTTTCTGGATCAACAGCAGAAATGTGTGTCTACCCCCAGGTGGTAGGAAAAAGCGTGACCGGCTGGTGCGTGGCGCCTCCATTTGAGCTATTGGTAGAAGGCCAGGGCTGGACATTGCACCCTGCAGACTGGAATTATGGGATGAAGGGGTGTGAGGGAGGGAGGAAACCACACACGCTCCCCGCGTCTCGCGCCACCCTCTCCCCCCCTCCTTCTCTGGGAGGGGGCTTCAGGCTCTGCGAATGAACTACAACCATGTGCTCCGGGGCTGAGCAACTCCAGGACCCGTTTCCGGGGCCAGTGCTCACCTCTGAGATGTGTGACATTGTAGTCATAAAGGAAGGCGTGCCTCTGCGCGTGTGCAAAGCGACTTTCGCTGCAGGGGCTTCCTTCTAGTTCACGCACAGGACGCCCCGTCCTGAGGCCCTCCGCGCGGGCTGCGGCTTCACTGTTCATGTGCTCCCACAGAGGCCGCAGCGCCAGCCCCAGGCTCAACGCTGCGGGCCAAGCGCCAGTCCAGCGGCTGCGCCGCAACCGGTTGAATTTCGGCCTGCCCGGTAGTGCCACAGGGGGCGGAGCCGCGGTCCGGGGGCGGGGCTGTGTCAGGGAGGGGGCGGGGTCCTGCCCTGATAAGCGCCGACTCGGGCCCTGGCGCCTCCTTCGCTCGCTGGCTACGGTCTCTGCCCCGCTGCGCCCGTCATGTGGGTCGAGTTCGCCCCGCTGCGCTTGCCCCTGCGGCGGCGCCTCCAAACCGCCGCGGTGTTGCAGTGGGTTTTCTCCTTCCTGGCGCTGGGTGAGGACGGGGCGAGGGTTTCCCCCAAGAAGGTGCTTCCTTCGGGGATGGGGGGCAGTTTATCCGCCTGGATTGAACAGTCCTTGCAGAGTGGTGCTGATCCTCTCTGCTACACGTAGGGAGGGCTGGGTCCGGGTGGGGGGGGGATGTCTTTGCCCCTTACGCGGGGGACACGGGTAGAGGTGCTGCCTGTGGAAAGACTTGGGGGGGGGGCAGGATTCCAGCCTTTTCTTCCGTGGAAGCGGAGAGGAAGGATTGGCTTCTCCCGGGGAGGCTACCTTATAGAGTTGGAAGGGGCCTGCAAGGCTATCGAGTCCAACCCCCTGCTCAATGCCGGAAACTAGAGGAGGGGTCTCCCATCCAAGTAATAACCAGGCCTGACCCTGCTTAGCTTTCCACGCTCAGACAAGCTGAGCCAGCCTTGGCGGGAGCGGAGTTGCCTCGGGGCCCCGCTACTCCGAGGGGCGCCTCTCTCGGGTGGGGCGGGGAGTGTTTGGCCCGTCTGTGCCGCACTTTTAGGCCTGGGGTGGGGCTTGGGGGCTGCTGGACGGGGGGGGTGATTTGGAGAAGCACCCGTTCCCTCCATGGAAGCAATGTCCAGACAGTGTCTGATCATCTCCGCCCTCCCCACCCCAGCCTGTTTTCCGGGACCTGGGTAGTAGCAGAGTACCTCTGAGCATGTGCAGACAGAGGCCTCTTTAGTTGGCTCCTGAGCGGCCATTTCCACTTCCCTTTTTGGTTGTTGGGGTGGGGTTTGCAGGTAAGGAGGGGCTGCCTCGATACCTTTTTCATAAGGTAACACTGGAGGTGCTGGTGGCGCGGAATCTTCTGACGCGGAGGCGGGGGGGGGCTGATCTTCCAAGGGGGGTTGCGCGCGCGTCAGCCCCCTCCCCAGGGAAGGTAACCGGGCCCTGCCTCTGCCTCTCTCCCCAGCTCAGTGCTGCCTTGTCCTGTATCTCCTGCTGCTGCTGGGCGACGGCTGGGCGCTGGCCGCTCTCTACGCGGCCTGGCTCTACCTGGATTGGGACACCCCAGGCCGGGGGGGCCGCCGCTCAGCCTGGGTGCGCAACTGGGCTGCCTGGCGGTACTTCCGTGACTACTTCCCCATCACGGTGAGAGAGGGAGCGTGGCCCGACTCCCCAAGCCTGCCCCCGAACTGAGGCGGAACCCCGACAGTGCGACCCGCTTCCCTCTTGCAGGGTGGGGGTCCCCTCCAGCCTCGCCACTTTCCTCTTGGCCCCGAGTCGACAGCCCTTGATGTCCTGGACTAAGCTGAGCCCAAGCTGTGTCTCCACTCCTGATTTGAGCCCCAGCGGCTCAGCCCTGGAGACGGGAAGTCGCTGGCGCCGGTGACGGGAAAGCCCAAGAGCAGCGTTGCTGCGGTTCGCCAGCCCCGCTCCCGAGCGCTTCGGCGACAGCGCTGTGCAGCGACCGCGGGAAGGCGGCCTCTGCCCCACATGGTGGACTGGGGTGGGCAGGCTGTGGCTGCGATGGCAAGGGGGGGCCTGCCCAAGGCCACCCCCCCAGCAGAGCGCCACTCCTCCACAGCGCCATCTGGGATGGGGGCGGGCTCCCAGGTAGGGGTGCTGACCCCAGGACCCCAAGTTCTGTCTTCCCCTGTTGCAGTGCGTTGCTTGGGGGAGGGGCTGTGGCCTAGCAGCAGAGAAGGCCCTGCTTCGCACGCAGGAGGCCCCCAGTTCAGTTCCCTCCAGCTCCGGTGGGAACACTCTTGGAAAGTGAGTGGTGGTGGGGGGCTCCCCTCGTTGCCTGAGATGACCCTGGAGGGCCACAGTCAGCCAAGTCTGGGGGG
This sequence comes from Shinisaurus crocodilurus, assembly GCA_021292165.1. Taxonomy (NCBI): domain Eukaryota; kingdom Metazoa; phylum Chordata; class Lepidosauria; order Squamata; family Shinisauridae; genus Shinisaurus; species Shinisaurus crocodilurus. The sequence continues at coordinate 182,758 of JAHFWL010001150.1, forward strand.
CCTCCATGGGCCAAAGGGCTGGAGACCTGGTCAGAAGCCAACTTCTTGGGCAATCTTTGCAGGGGGCAGCAAACAGATGCCAGCCAGAAAATGGCTGGCTGCTGCCAACTGCTGTCCTCCCCCCACCCCACCCTTTTCTCCCCACGGCAGCTGGTGAAGACGGCGGAGCTGGACCCTTCACGCAACTACCTCTTTGGCTTCCACCCCCATGGGGTGCTGGTGGCTGGGGCCTTTGGGAACTTTTGCACAGAGGCCACGGGGTTCTCTGAGCTGTTCCCGGGGCTCACCCCGCACCTGCTGATGCTGCCCTTCTGGTTCAAGGTGCCCTTCTTCCGAGACTACATTATGAGTGGCGGTGAGCCTCCGGGGGCGGGGTGTGGGGCGCTCTGGGGCAAGGGCTCCCAGGTGGGGCTGTCTTCCGCTGGGTTTGAAAGACTCCTGTGCTGGAGTCGTGCCGCGAGGAAGGCCTGCTGGGCCGGGCCTCGCGCCTGGGTTCTTCTCCAAGCCAGCCTCTGCTTTCTTCCTCCAGGGCTGGTTTCCTCAGAGAAGGCCAGTGCCTCCTACCTTCTTGGCCATGAAGGGGGCGGGCAGGTGGCTGTGATCGCGGTTGGGGGCCCACCCGAGTCGCTGGAAGCCCACCCGGGGGCTTTAACCCTCCAGATCCTCAACCGCAAAGGATTCATCAAGATGGCGCTGCAGCACGGGTGAGGGGGCAGCACAGAAGGGCAGGGGCCACCCTGGCGCACGGCAGGGCCTTCTCGCCGGGCAGGGGGCTGCGCAGCAGGAAGGAGCGCACGTTGGCGCGGGTGCCTCCTTTTGCTTTGCCTCTCAGGAGCAGACGGCGAGTTGTGCGCCAGACGTGGACTGAGAGCGGCACACACGTTTGCTTGCTTTCTCGCAGCCGCGAGTGCCAACGGCGGGCTGGTTCAAGGGTGCCCCCCTCCTGACTGGCCTTCCTGCTTTTCCTTCAGAGCCGCCCTGGTCCCCATCTTCTCCTTTGGGGAGAACGAGCTCTTCAAGCAGGTTTCCAACCCCCGGGGCTCCTTCATTCGCACGCTGCAGGAGCGTCTCCAGAAGGCCGTGGGGCTGGCGCTGCCCCTCTTCCATGCCCGGGGCGTTTTCCAATACAGCTTTGGGCTTCTGCCCTTCCGAAGGCCCATCCGCACTGTGGGTGAGTGGCACGGGGTGGGCCCTTCCAAGAGGCGGGTGGGGTGGGGTGGGCTCTTCTGCAGCCACAAAGAGCTGAGCCGGAGTCATTTGTGGCTCGCGCTCTTCTGTTGCCTCTCCAGCTCCCCCTCTCAGTTGGTAGTGGTACAGCCCTCTCCTGGGCTTGCCCGTCCGGCGTGGTGTGTCTCACTTCTCCCCCAGTTACAGCAGTGTCTGTCCCAGTTTCCTGCCAGGCTGACCCTGCGCCTGGCTGACGCAACTCTTGCCCTGGCCACTGGGCCTTGGCTCCATCCCCAAATTTTGCAGCTGTCCCTAAGGCGGCCCCAGCGATGTGTTTGCAGCCTTGGACTTTGACCGGGGGGGGGGGGCGGGGGGAGGCTCAGGGCTGCTCTGCCTGCTGTAACTCCCTAGGGTGGGGCTGGCTCAACTCTTGACCAATATGTGAAAGTCGGGGTGGGCCCACTGCCACTTCTGCAGTTGGAGGTGGGGGGGCAAGATTTGAAGAGCAAGCCCCCCCTTGGGGTGTGTGGGTGTGGAGGGGGGCTTGCCTACCCCCCAGTTCCCATCACGTGGTTTGATGGAGGCCTCCCACATTGCCCTTCCTGGCCCAAGTGGGGAGAGCCCAGACCCAGGTTCTGCTCTCCAGATCTGCTGCCCAAATGCAGGAAATCCCAGAGAGGACTTGAGCCCCGCTGCCCACCCCCACCCCCGTAGTTTATGTCCCTGTTCTCCCCCTTCTCTTCCTCCCTCTTTCCTACACTTTCTTCCATCCTCTCTCTCTCTCTGGAGGTAATTTATAGATTGCCCCCCCCAAACACGTAACAGCTGGTTGCCTGGAGGGGGCTTTGCCAATTCTGGGAAATCCCAGCAGGGGCTTGAGCCCCCCCCCCCCTGCGTGCCCTGGTAGTTTACACCCCTGCTACAGGGCCCCACCTGGAAGAAGGGGCTCTGACAGACGGGTGGAGGACCTTGTCATGCTCTGGGGTGCAAAATCCCTCCTTCTCCCCACAGTGGGGGCCCCCATCCTTGTGGCCAGGACACCGCATCCCTCCCGGGAAGCCATTGACGAGCTGCACAAGACCTACCTGGAGAAGCTCGTCCAGCTCTTTGAAGAGAACAAGGCCAAGTACGGCCTGCCGGAAGAGAAGCACCTGCAGCTGATCTAGAGCCGACGCCTCGCCTCGCGGGCTGAATGAAGGGGCTTCTCCTGTTGTGGCTGAAGGGCTGCCTGCGCGCCTGCTGCAACGGGGGCGGGATGACGACACAGGAGGAGGAGGAAGGGTAGATTCCCCAAATTTGGCCTGAGTTCCAATCCCAGGGAAGGAGCTCGGAGGGGTGGAGGGCTCTGTAGAAGGATGTGGGGAGTGGGAGATGTGCACACACAAGGGACAGCTGGGATCCTGCCTAAAGCGGAGGGTGGGGGGTTGAGCTGCTTGCATACTTCTGGGTGTGTGTCTATTTTAAATGCAGTCTTGTGTCCAGGGGGTTGGCTTTCCACTGCTGTAACCACCTCAGGTGTCTGAAATGCCCATTCAGTGTAAACAGCCACTTCATTTCATCTTGTGCAGAAATAAAGTGGCAAAACTCCCCTGTGTCAAAGGTGAATTAATGTTGGGGCAAACGTCCTGCAGGCACAAGACTATGGCAGCAAAAGCATTCCGTCTCCTGCCTGCCCCACACACCAGGGGGTGGGGCCTTCTGCCTCTCTCACTCTTCCCCCATCCCAGAGCCAAGAGGGGGCTGTAGGCAAAGCCAGCGTGCCACGGGGCCAGGACTGTGGGGGTGGGGGTGGTCTCCTGCTCTGTGCCAAAGAGCAAGGGTGCAACAGCTCACTGGGTCAAGTGCAACAGCTGGTGTGGAAAATGGATCCCGGGTGGGCTGCGGTAGCCGCCGAGGGCTAAAAATAAACACTTGTCCAAGAGCCGCCTGGGTGGGCTGGCTGGCTGGACAGGCATGGTAGGTGCTGGGGTACCAGTTCCTGCGTTCAGAATTGGTGGGGCCAAAGTTGAGCCTCTGCTGGGCTTCCCTTCACAAATGAACATTCCTGCGCAGACTGCCTGTGGTGCGGGAAGCCCTTGTGCTCCTTAATCCTCAGTGGGTGGGGTAGTGCAGGAAAGGCAACTGCACATGCTCAGAGACATTCTCAGATCACTTGTTCCAAGGCTGAGCAAAAGGTGGTACAAACAGGTCCTGGCCCTGGGGCTAATAAGCCCCACATCTCCTTGGGTGGGAACTGCTGCTGCTCCTTCTAGCTCTGGGCTCTCCAACCTTGGGTCCCCAGATGTTGTTGGCCTACAGCTCCCAGCATACCCAGCCAGCATGGCTAACGGCAAGGGATTCTGGGAGCTGTAGTCCAGCAACATCGGGGACCCAAGGTAATCTAGCTGTTACTGACAAATGCGCAATGGGAGTAAAAGCAAACGGGGGGGGGGGCTAGCCTGCCTCCTGCTTCCCCCCCGAGCCAGCAACAGACGTTTGCAGAGGTCGCGCACGGCGGGTCTGCGCGCCGCCCGCCTGCCTGCCTGCCTGCCTGCCTTTTCAGACTGCACATGCTGCGCCCGCCTGCGGGCGCAGACCAGACGGGGAGTGGTCGCTCCTCTGAGAAAGCCCGGGCGGCTGCCGCGCCGCGCGCCCCCTCCCGGCAGAGCAAGGGGATAAGCAGGAGAGCCGCCCGCGGCGCTCGCCCCTTTCTGGCCGGGCGCGGGCGAGCCAGTTGCCGACCCGTCCCGTTTAAAAGGAGAGGGAGCAGCCGCGGTTCAGCCGCCCCTTCCTGCAAGGCGGGAAAGGGGGGAGCCGCCGCGGCGGAGTAGTAGTAGTAGTTTTATACTTGTGCAAGTGTGTGTAGCCTGATTTGGATTGGGACCATGGCGATCTAGGAGGGGGTTTATGTACCTTCCCCCCTCCTGTTTCATCCGGATATCCCGCCCCTGCAGCGGAGTTAAAGAGGAAAAAACCTTCACTGGAGCCTTTATTCTTTTTTTAACCGCCTGCTGGGGGTGGAGTTCCGGCAAGAAAATGGGGTGGGTGCAGAAGGTATAATCCCCCTCCCAGATCGCCATAGTCCCAGTCCGAATTGGGGCTGCACTTGCTTACACAGGAGTAAGGGCCAAACTTACTTGGGGCAGGCATGGCCCCAATTCCGATCGGGACTATGGTGCTCCAGGAGGGAGGGGGTTAAACCTCTTCCTATTTTTGTGCTGAAATCCCCCCCTCCCCGCTTGGTTTTTGTTGTTTTTTAAAGTCTTTCTTTGTTTGTTTGTTTTGTTTGTTTGCTGTTTTTTAAAGTCTTCAAAGCTTTCTTTGGGAAATGAAGGTTCCCCCCCTCTTTTTTAATCCCCCCTGGGGGGGCAGGGAATGGAATTCTGGCTCAAAACCTGGGGGTGGGGGAGCTCAATCCCCCCCCCTTACAGTGCTACAGTCCTGCACACACTTACACAGAAGTAGACGTTTAGTTTGGCCAGAGGGGAGAAGCAGCAGTGCAGCAATCCACCTGTGAGAGCAACTGTGTGGTAATTTCCTTCTAACCCTGTTTTCTGTGACTAGCCAAATAGTTTTGTGGTGCTATTTTTTAAAGTCCTTGTCTGTGGCCCAAATAATTGATTAAAAATACAAAACCCAAAACATGTCTCCCACAAGTGGCCACATTTTAAAAAGTTTTTGTCAGGTGTGGCAAAAACTACATGTTTTTGTGTGCACTGCTTTCTTTTCAATTCAACATTTCCCACTGGTATGGTGTGTTTTCCTCTGATTTGACAAGAAATAGATTTCATAGATCTGATAGAGTTGGAAGGGACCTACAAGGCTATCAAGTCCAACCCCCTGCTCAATGCAGGAAAGTAGAGGAGGGGTCTCCCATCCAAGTAATAACCAGGCCTGACCCTGCTTAGCTTTTTTCCACACTCAGACAAGCTGAGCCAATGTGAGCCACAGGCCTGCTTGCTTGTTTCCAAAATTATTCTCCACTGGCTTCTCCAAAATCATTACCTATCTATTTCTTGGATGATTTGTGAGTTTAAAAAAAAAAACACTTCGTGGTTTTAAAATTGATTGGTGACTTGAGTATGTGTGGAATAGATTTGGTGTATTAAAACAGATTTGTGTGTGTGTGTGTAAAGGGTTGGTTTTGTTTCTTGGCTGCAGTGTTATATTCTTTTTTTAAGGATCTGTTTGTGGCCAAAATGATTTATCTAAAGGATATTTATCACACTGGCCACATCAATTCATTTTTTTTAAAGCATTTGATTGTCCTTTAAAAAAAAAAAAAGCATTTGTGTGTGTCTCGTGTGCTGGGCAGCCATGCTTGCTGGGACATGCTGGGAATTGCAGGACTTTTTCTGTCTAAACATGCATAGGATTGCACTCATATATGCAGAAGCTGGATTGTTGTATTGTGCTGCTTCTCTCCACTGTTACTTCTCTGAGTCGGCATGCAGGTTTGGGGGATGCATTGTGGATATGCAATGCACTGGCCCTGGTTGTGTGGCTCTGAGAATATCATAGGACATCATCATTAGCCATGGCAGCATAATTATTTTGTGTGGTTGTGTGACTTCTCTCACCCCAACCACTGTGCACTTACGATGTTAAAGCACTTGAATCTCTGTAGAATGGGAGCTGTTGCTGGACTGGAACAGGAGGATGTGTGTTCAAAGGACTGCTTTTCTGTGGCTGTCAGCAACTCCCCCACCCCCTCCTTTGGATGTTCCTACGTTCCTGTTTTCCCTTTACCTCTTATGCGTTATTGGCTGTTGGGGATTCAAAGTGCTCCACCTCCTACGACCCCCTTGGCTCCGCCTCTGCTAACCTGCCTTAAGTTCCACCCCACCAGTCAAACTGGCCATGAGCCTCCATTGCAAGGGTTCCATTTGTCACTGGCGCTGGCCGGAACAAACCCAACTTGCAGGTTTAGATTTTCTAGGGCTTGACAAAAGAAAAGGCAAGAAATGAGGTTTGGTTCCCTTAAAAACTACTGCCAGGAGCTTCGATGCCCCCAAGGCATTGCGAAGCCCAGTGGTATAATTGGGAGAGTGGGGGGGGGATGGACAGGTGTTTAATGGCTAGCAGCAGTGCCCCCCCAACCCTGGAAGGTGGGGTGGACATAGCATAGTAAAGTGGGGGGAGAACTACCCAGGAAATGATGGGGCGTGTGCCCACACCTCCTCCCTCACCAAGGTTCCTTGAAAGAGGGTGGAACTGGGGAATACTGCCAGAAGAGCCTGCCTTGCGGGGGGGGGGGGGCAGAAAAATGGACCTAGGCAGCAATGGCTGAACCTTGTCAGATCTCAGCATATACATGCGGAGGCACAATGTTTTTTAAATGTCTGCCCTGCTTAGTTCATGTAAAATTGCAGAACGTGGGAGAGGGTTCGATGAACTCAAGGAGGGTGGTGGGCTGACGAGCTGTAAGTAGCAGACCCATCAGCCTGTTGCCTCGAGTTCTCTTTAAGAAGCGGTGGACAAACGTCAGAAGGCAAACTGGGTTCTGTTCTTTTTGTAAGCAGTGCTGGGAATGTAATTGAAGGCTGGCATAAAAATACTTGTAACAAGTAATACGGCTTTTGTGCCCCGCTGGCTTGCACCCTGAGCTGCCTGCTGTTGGGCGCGGCTGCCGCATGAGCAAGGCCCCCAGCTCTGAGCCGCTGCAAGGCACAGTCCTGCCTCTGTGGTGGGTGCTGTGCTGGGAGACTGGCGCACGGGCCGGGCGGGGCCGGGCGGGGCCGGGCGGGGCCGGGCGGGGCCGGGCGGGGCAGGCACCACAGTACCCAGAAGAGGATGCTACTTCGGGACTCCTGAGCTCTTCTCCTCGCTGGAGGCCTTGACTGCTGCTCCGGTTGCGCTCCTGGCTTCACTTGCTTGCAGTGACTTCTGCCGCGGCGGCTTTCCAAGCAATGTGTGGTGTGTGACTGTTGTTTTTGTCCTTTCAGGGGAACTGTTCAGGCTGCAATCCTACCCCTGTGACCTTGGAGAGCACTGCAGGTCCTTTGGAACCCGCGGGCCTCCTTCGCGGGGGGTGCCTCTCCATGGACATCTTGCTGCCGCAGGCCGTGCTCCCGGTGGGGTCCCTGCAGCTCGAGCGGCCGCAGCCACCTTCACGCTCTGAACAGGCCGCCGCTGCTCCCAGAGAGGGTGGTGGCGAGGGGCCAAAGGGCAGCATCAGCCTGGCCCAAGCACGGGGCGGTGTGGAAGCAAGAATACTTTGCTGGCGGCGGGGAGAGCCTATTGCCACAAGGAACACACTGAAGCTCACCTGTAGGATCGTGGCCGCGGACAGGTATGCAGAGGCCCCGGCGCGGTCGCTTGGCCCACCGAAGCTCCGCAGGCCAGTCCCCGGCTGAAAGGCTCCAGTGGCAAGCAGGTGATGGGGAAGGCTCCCCCTCCCACTCTCTGCCCAAGACCCTGCAAAGCCGCTGCCGCCCACACTGTCGACAGCCCCGACTCCGGTTCTGTCCCACACGGGCAGCTTACTTTAGGGAGAGTTCTTTCCCGTGCCCTCTGCTGCAGGACTGGGCCACTCCGGATGTTTGGGCCGACAATTCCCATCAGCCCTAGCCAGCATAACCAGTGGCGAGGGATGATGGGGATTGTAGGCCAAAGCCCCTGCAGGGCCCCACGGTGCCCACCCCTGCGGGGGAGTCCGGCTCTGCTGAGATTGGCGAGGGCCATGTGCGTGGTCTGAGGGGCAGGGGGCACATGCTTCCTGTGGGGGGGCACAGGCCCAGAGACTGCACGGTCCTGTCTGTGCCCAGGCTGCAGGCGCCCAGTGGGTCTGGCAGTAGAAAGGGGGGGGTGAGACCCGCCCCAGGACAGCTGAGCGGAACCTCACTCGCCAAAAAGGGCCAACGGGACCCCGGACTTGCTGGGATCCCGGGAGCTGGGCCTGTACGGGAGTTGGGCCTGAGGGCGGTGGGCAGGTGCAGACGCACAGGGGTGCAGGCCCGCTCTCGCTCGCCGTCCCTGTGATGTCACCAGAAGGAGCCATGCTTTCTCCCGCATTTCCCAGCATGCCTCCTTCTACCATAGAGTGCGAGAACTAGAGAGGGGCCATGCCTGAGAAGAGCAGGGCACGTTGGCTGCCGCTTCCCACTGCCAGGAGCCCCAGAGCGGCTGCCTTGGTCAGGGTGGGTCTGGAGCCGCAGAGGCAGGGCAGGGACCCCCCGGCCGCCCGCCCCCCGCGGTGAGTTGGGGCCCGGGCCAGGCCAGGCCAAGCTATGCTCCTGGAAGCCGGCTGGCCCTCCCTCTGCGCTGGGAGGCGTTATCCCAAGGGAGGGTGAGGGGGGGCCTTTTCCTGTGCGGGGGGGGGGGGCGGGTAAGGAGACTCAGCCCAGCCTGTCCCACCCTCCATTGCCCTTGGCTGAGGCTTCTCCCCATGGGGCCAGGCCTTCCTCCCCATTTTACGGGGGGGGGGGTATTTCCTGGAATCCACCCCTGCCAAACTGCAGTCTTTGGTTTGTGTTATCAAGGTGTTAAAAAGTGTTATTGTGAGTTGCTGGGGTTGCTGCTCTTTTGGGGGTTCAGCTCCTTCACCAGAGAGGCTCTAGAAATGATGGGTGCTTTGGGGGGGGGCTAGTACTGCCAACCAGGAGGCATTGTGCGCAGCTGTTATGTATTTTCCTCCTTTGGGGTTTTTTTCTGGTGGGGAAACACCAGAGGGTTACAAGTGGGAGACAACAGTGTCCTCTGGACCCCTGCAAAATTCTGTGTTTGAGGCAGGGGCCATTGCAGGACAAAAGCCTCATCTGGAAGCACCCTAAGTCCACGTGGAAAACAAACTGCATCCTGGCCCCGGTACGCATGTCCGTCAATGCTTGCACATGGTCATCGAGGGAGCGTGCCGTTCACTGGTGCCTCACATGCTGACAAAGCTCATTTTGAAATAGAATGTGTCTCTTTGTGTCCAGCCTGATGGCCTCCCGCCTTCAACTCCCATCAGCGCGCTGCCTAACGGTAGGGCTGGCCCTGGCACAGCAGTGGGGATGCTGCAAGCAAGCCGCAACGCCCACCTGTGCTGGAGGGCGTGGGGTGCTTGTCCATCCTGGGCTTGAGTGTGATATGCCGGAGGAAACCGTGGAGCCAAATGATCCTGCTGCAGTGTTCATTGTGACTCTCATTTGATGAGCAAATGCGGGAAAGCACGGAGGGGTGTGGCAGAGAGCAAGCCCAGCAAGACACCAGTAATTTTCCCTCTGCAGCTTCCGGGGGAACCCTACCCCTAACCCCTTTAGTGGGGATGATCCACAAAACACTGGACTGGTTGGTTGGGTGTTGATCCATCATCTTCTTTTTTAGTTCTGTTTCTTGGAGGCCCGCCTGGCTGCTGGAGCCCGTGTCAAGGGCCTGCTCTCTGGCCGCCTGCTTTTCTCCCAGGGCTCGGGGTGTTTGCAGCTTTTGACAACTCAAACGTGTATCATTTTTGCACTTCCTCATACTCGCAACACTTTTCAACAACTTGGAGGAAGGAAATAAATTTAGGATGGTTTCTGTGGCTCCCTAACCAAATCTATGGAGGGACCCCCACAGAGCCAGCCGGGGCTTTGCTGTGAGACCCACCAGATGCCATGGAGGAGCGAGGCCTTGTTGTGGCTCTCAGTAGCCTGGAGAGGAAGGGAATAAGCCCTCAGGTAGTAGTAGGACAGAGGCAGGCAAAAGGGCAGAGAAGATGTTGGCGTAATTATCTCATGTGTAAATGATTTCCCATTATACTGTATTTTTAGGGTTTAATCTTTGTAAACTACCCAGAGAGTGTTGGCTATTGGGTGGTATAGAAATGTAAGAGAGGAAATGAAAGGAAAGGAAATGAACAGCAAAGGGTGCTCCCTTCTGTCTGGCCTCCACCCGAAGGTGCAGCCTCTCCCGTCCAGCAGTCCGATTTCTTCTGTATCTCTTGAGCAATTGCCTCAACAGACTGCTACTAACAATGCTCTTCCTTCCAAACTAGGGCCCATGTCCCTTTAACCTGCCATGGTGGGGGTGGTGTGTGGTTCCTGTGTTTTGCGGGCATGTGGTGGGGCTGGCTTTGATTTCTCAGTGGAGGGGGGGCGCTCTTCACCTACTCAGAGGCACTCTTTATTTCTTATACCTATAATGTCGTCATAATTTCTGGGGCCAAGTCCTAGCTAAGCCCCAATGCCGGAGCAGCTTTTTTTTGGGGGGGGGTGCCCAGGCAGACAACTCCCCTGTCACACCTGCAGTCCTAGCAGACCGTGAGAAATCGAAGCCTTTGCTGCTGGCCTGGCCGGAGGCAGAGCCTTTCTCCAGCGCTCTGCGCTTCCATCCGGATCCCTCCCAGTCTTGCACAAGAACGCCTCTCCCTGCTTTCTTCTCTCGGTATCGCTGCCTGGAGTGTTCTCTGTTGATTAGAATAGGCGGGCAGGTCCTGGCCCAACCTTTGCAAGCCCACACACCTGGGAAGATTATGGGATTACCCGGAAAGGCAACCAAGCAAAGGACGGAAGAGCCTCTGCAGGGCGAGAGGCAGCGCTTGACAAGCTAGAGAGACGGGGGGGGGGGGGAGGTTTGGAGGCTCAAGCCTCGCTGGAAGCGCACATTCTGATCTCGCCCCCCCCCCCCGCATCTCCAGACGGGCGGGCGGGTCCATCCCGCCCCCTTCTCACGTTGCCTTTATTCGTGCTTTACTGCTCCTTATTGCGAGGAAGCGCGAGGCACTGCTGGTGCTGTGGCAGACTCCGAGGGTTTGAATCGGGGGTGGGCAACTTGCAGCCCTCCAGGTGTTTTGGCCTACAACTCCCATCATCCCTCACCATTGGCTATGCTGGCTGGGACTGATGGGAGCAGTTGGCCTATGCACCTGCAGGGCTGCAAGTTGCCCACCCTTGGTTTAAATGCACCAAGGATCACGAAGGGCACTTCTAATGCCGGGGCTCGGAGTAAACAGGAGAGAGGCTCGGAGCACGCACAGAGTGCTTCATCCTTCATGAACCTTCTCCCCAGGGAGCAGAGTGCTGAGGCTGAAATGTGGTAACGGGGGGGGGGGGGGGGGGGCAGAAGCTGCGCTGACCACCTCACGCCGAGCCAGAATGAGTCCAGCTCGCTCAGAGGACCCAGGACTAGCTGGCTCCCAGCACCCTCCATTCCTTTCTGCGCACCAGAGGAGAAGCCGGTGTGCTGTATTCGTTGGACCGGGGCTGGATCCGTGTGCAGGTCTCCACTCAGCCATGGCCCTTGCTGGCTGCCCTTCGGCAATTCACGCACTCCCAGCCTAGCCTACCTCACAGGGTTGTTGTGAGGGGGGACCATGCACACTTCCCTGAGCTGCTTGGAGGGAAGGCAGGATAAGAAGGTAACAAAGAAGAAGTCTTGCCCCCGGGCAAGTGGGTGCCCCCCCGCCCCGCCGCAGCGCCTCTCCCGACAGCCGGTCTCCTTATTGGCGGCACCCGCTCTCCTGACTCCGTCTGTGGCGGGGCCAAAGTACACGCAGCAGAGGAGACGTGTGATTTAGCGCCGGAGCCAGCAGGACGCCTTCCCCGCGCTCGCGAGGTGGTCAGTGGGTGGTTCCCCTCCCCAAAACACGGCTCCCTAGCTGAGGGCCGGGCTGGGTGGGAGCAGGAGGGCTGGGGGGGGGGGGGCAGCAGTGCTGGTGCCTTTGACAGAGGGAGGGGTGCGAGGGGCACCCTCACCTGTGCTGAACAGGTGTCTCTAAAGACAGCCCCCCCCCCCGCTCCTGGCAGCCAAGGCGCGGGCTGCCCCGCTTGGCCTGAGCGCTGTTCTAAAGCGCCGCTGGCCGCCCCCTCCCCCTCCCCCGACTCAGCGGCATCTCAACAGTGCTCCCTGTTGGAAGCAGCGAGGAAGAGGCGCCGTGTGCCTTTCCCCCTTTAGGGTCTCTCCCACCACCGCCTCTGCCCCGTCTCCGGCGGCAGCCGCAAGGCCAGCGACCCCCTCCTCAGCTTCCAGGGGAAGATGGCCCTGGCGCGGAAGGTCCTGGAGGCCCTGAGCGTCTTCCAGTGGGTGCTGACCTTCCTGTTCTTCGGTAAGTGAGTGACCCGGGGGTGGGTGGGGGGTAGAGGTGGGGCAGGAGCCCCGGGAAGGTCACCTGCAGGGCCAGCCCAAGACATTTTGCTCTTTGAGGCAGAGCAGCAAATGGTGTGTCCCCCCCCATGCATACTATCCCCCCCCCCCGCCAAGTCAAGATGCACATAGTTGTTGTGGCAGAACCCCTGGCAGAAATGCCTCTTTTCCCACCCTGGCAGCAAAAGTACAGCAGTCCTAAATTAAATATCAGTTTGCTGCCCTTTCGTGACACCTAATCAATGCTGTCTGAGGCAGCTGCCTCACTCTGCCTAAGGGCAGGGCCAGCCCTGGTCACCTGGCAAACCAATCTGCCCCTTCCCTTACTCACCAGTGTCTGTATGGCACAATCCTGAACACCCTTTCCTCAGAAGTAAGTCCCACTGGGTTCAGAAGGGCTTACTTTCTAGTTGGCGAGTTTAGCAGCCTTTGGCACCCCGAACATCAGAATCGAGATCCTGTTTGGGGGCCTCCTTGCAGCAGCTTTTTTTTTTCTTTTTTCCTACCAACACCCCCCCCCCCCAGCAGCTTCTTCTAGAGCTGCACTGCTCTCCCAGTGGGACGTTCTTCCCCACGGCCTGCCTAATGTGCCTTCCTGCTTCTGAGCTTCTGCCCCGTGGATTGGGGTGGGGGGTGCACTCTTCCTCTGCTCCTCTTTCTTCCTCCAGGCAATCCAGCCTAGTTCTCAGAGTGGAGCTGTGCAGCTTCTTTCCCAGGAGTCCTAAAACTGCCCCACTTCTTTTCAAGGGCTTGACCAGGTCACATTCTCCCTGCGGCTGTCATGGCAAGCCACTCGGGGCACCAATGGCGGCAGGCAGGCGGCCTACCTCCTGCCAGATCGCGGCCTGTCCTCTCCGCTGGGGAGCTGAAGGGGGGGTTAGTGGGACTCATTGTCTGTGGCTGCGCCTCACATGCAAATGAGTTTCAAGATCCCCCCTTCCCAGCTGACATCCTCAAGTCTAGGGCCCTCTGTGAGGACTTTGAGACCTGTGGATGCCCTTCTAGGAAGGGCTGCGGCTCAGCAGGTAGAGCCCCCATGTCGCATGCAGAAGGCCCGGGGTCGGGTCTGATCTGCGCAGCATCGCCTGGCGGGGCAAGGAAAAATTCCTGCCTGAGACCCTGCACGGGCTGGGCGAGAGACACGGGTGCACATAGACAGCCCTGGCCTGGGCGGGCCGAGGCCCAGCCCCGCGGGGCGTAAGGCAGCTTCCGACATGAGCCTGTTTAGCTGCCGTTGCCTCACAGCCGGGGGCTTGAAGGGGCCCTGGCCCTCACCTTGCCTCTGGTCTGCCCTTCACAGGCATCTTCTTTGCCACGGTCCTAATCTACCTGCTCTTCACCTCCTATTGGTCCATCACTGTCCTGTACTTCGCTTGGTGGATCAGTGATTGGGATACGCCGGAGAGAGGTCAGTTGTATTCCCTTCCTTCCCCCACCTCAAAGCCTTATCCAGAGGCCAAGGGAAAGCTGACTCCCCTTGAGTGAGGAAGATGCCACGCTGCACCCCAGGCCTCCCCAGCTAAGTGGCTGGCCCCGGGCCCCCGGCTGCCTTTCTAAAACCTTTGGTTGAGGCAGCAGCTTACTGTCCTTCAGAAGCGTGTTGCCACTGCTCTGCTCCTGCAGGTCAGGAAGGATGTTGCGGAGTTGGAAAAGGGCAAGCAAAATGATCCTGGGTGTGTGTGTGTGTGGCTGGAGCAACTCCTGAGGAAAAGTTACAACATTTGGGGCTGTTTAGCTTAGAAAAAAGGTGAATAACGGCGGGCAGGCTGGAGGTGTATGAAATGAGGCCTGGTGTGGAGAAAGTGGGGAGGGAGCCGTTGTTCTCCCTCTCTCGTAGTACTAGGACCCAAATGGGGTCACCCCCATGAAGCTGAATAGTGGGCGATTCAGGACAGAGAAGAGGAAGGACTTCTTCACTCAGTGCAGAGTTAAAGTGTGGAATTTATCACCACAAGATATAGTGATGGACACCAACCTGGATGGCTTTAAAAGGGGATTGGACACATTGGGAGGCCATAGGCCTGTATGTGCCAGTTCCTGGGGAAGATGAGCGGGCGGAGGGTGCCGTCGCCGTCGCACTTACGTCCCGCTTGTGGGCTTCTTAGGAGGCACCTGGTTGGCCACTGTGGGAACAGAATGCTGGACCAGGTGAACCCTGGGCCTGACCCACCATCGGGGCTCTTCTTATGTTCTTGCTCACCACTTTTCAGCCAAGATTGCCTCCCAATGTGGCTTGCAGCAAAATGTACACAAAAATGCAATGATAAAGGGGATGGGGGGGTGGGGCAGAGTCACCACGAAAAGTATTTGTAATTTACACCTGAATTGATTTGCAATAGACTTTGCACCCAGACTCTGCTCACGTAAACAAATTAATTTCCCAACTATAAAACGACACTGTAAAACTGTTCTTTAAGATCACCTTTGGAAACTGTTAGGGCCTGTGTGGACAGGAAGGTTTTGCACTGTGGCCGCTGACCATCACCTGCCCATGTCCTTTGCCTTGCAGGGGGCCGCCGTAGTGACTGGATGAGGCGCTGGAGGGTCTGGGAGCTGCACAGGGACTATTTCCCCATCAAGGTAGGCGAAAGGCATCTGGCCTGCCCGCCCTAAAAGAAGGCAGCTTTGATGCAGGGGCTTGTCCCCTGCCTGCGAGGCAGAGCTGCAGAAGCCGCCTGGAAGAGGAACTGGCACGGGCCCGCTCCTCCACACCCCAAGTCACACACACTCCCGGGCGGCAGCCTCCTGGTCAGGGAGGTGTATAATTTGGCATAACCCAAACCCAACCTGGACATGGGAACCGCTCCGGTTCCTGCTCCAGGCCTCTCAGTGCTGAAAGAGGAACTGGGGACCAGTAACCAGCGGCAGCCGCGGGTGCTGGATGCTGTACGGAGCACCCAGAGGGCTTTCAGCACCCACATTGTTCTACGGACCAGGTGGGGGTTGAGGGGGAGGATCCAGGCAGGGGCTGGCTGAGGGAGTGAGGAGGGCCTTTGGGGAGAAGACGCAGGTAGCCCCGTGGGGACGGGAAGGGTTGTGGGACAGGGTCCTGTGGGCGGCCCCCTTGCTGGGCCTCCGCAGCTGCTGTGCTGCTCCCCCTTGGCCAGCCACGCCACGCCTGGGCTATGAGGAACTGGAAAAGGCTGAGGAGGATGGATCTGCAGGGGGGCGGGGGGCTAGACTCCCACCCATGGGCCCCCATGCAGCACCTCCCCTACCACGGGGCTCAAGCGTTCGGAGATTTCCTGTTTAGAAAAAAGGTAATGTGGACGGGGGACGTGATAGAGGTTTATATGCTGCTGCTGCATGGCATGGAGAAAGCAGATGGAGAGCCGTGCTCCCCACTTCTTGTTGGGGTCATCTTGAGCTGCGGAGAAATTGGGACGGGGGGGCTTCTTCCCACAACGCCCCATAGTTAACTGGATGGGATTCACTGGCAGTTCCTGGGGCGCGGGCGAGAGAGGCGGGCAGTGGCGTCCGGGGGGGGGGCTCTGGCCGGCTACTGTGCGAAGGATGCCCGGGCCAGACTCGGGGTGGGTGGGGAGCAGGACCGAGGCTGGCCTGGCCCAGCCACCACAACCCCTCGGCACCGCTTGACACCGTGGCCTTTGGGCCCCTTCCTGTCCTCTGGCTTGCAGCTGGTGAAGACGGCAGAGCTGCCCCCCACGCGGAACTACGTGCTGGGCTCCCACCCCCACGGCATCATCTGCGCGGGAGCCTTCTCGGCCTTCTGCACCGAGGGCACCGGCTTCTCCCACGCCTTCCCCGGCCTCAAGCCCAGCCTCGCTCTCCTGGCCAGCCTCTTCTACCTGCCTGTGTACCGCGACTACATGATGAGCTCAGGTAGGACACGCTGCCAGTGGGGAGCTGGTGGGGAATGACCCCCCCTCTCCACCCCTGTGAGGTGGGAGGGGGCTCAGGAGTGGGGGGCTCACTCCATGCGGACGGCATCCGCCGTGGCTGTTGCAGACTGGGAAGGGCGGTCACCTTTCACCCTGGAGGGTCCTTTCTTCACAAGAGCAGTTCCCCCCCCCCCAAAGCACAATTCCTGCCACCAGTCAGGAAGAGCCTCCTGACATGCTCTACTCTGCCCAGCTGCTTGGGAAGTTTCTGAGCCCTGTTGCCAAGGGCCTCCCTTCAGCCGACCCCCCCCCCCAGGAGGGGGATGAAAGCACTGTGGGTTTCCTTGTCCAAAGCTGCAAAACACAGAACTGAAACCTTTAAAAAATACAAATGGCAGTTTTGTAACCATGTGATCTTTTGCACGGGAAAGGGTTTAGTGAGAATTCCCTTTTCAAACAACACAGCTAAATGTCTAAATATTTTTTTTAAGGGGTTGTTTGGGGGTGGGAAGGGGGAAACAAGGGAAGGCAACACTCTCACCGCCTCCCCCGCCATTGATGCTCCTTTGGGGAACAATTACTGCTGGGATCGCTGCACTTCAGCAAATGTGTGCAAATCTCCCCGAAAGGTGTTTAAACAACAACAACAACAAAAAAAAAACCCATTAGATTAGCACAAATCTCCTTGAAGGTGGAGGAAAAGGCGTCTGAACAGGACAGAGTGATTGTTCTCTATGTGCAGTCTCTCCTTGTCAGTTTCCTTTTATATTATGACTTTGGGAGTTTGCTGTCGGGGAAGCAGGGAAGTGGAGTAGGTAATATACTAGGAAACTGACACAGCAACACTGCACACTTGCAAAGAACAACTATGAACCCATTTGCGTACTTCCAAAGCACTGATATATATTTTTTTAAGGTGGCAACCGAGTTACAGTCTTTCCAAAGTGCCATTTCGGCAACGGTGGAGAGGCAGACATCACTGGCGAGGGAGGCGGGAGGCTGGAGACGGCACTGTTGCGATTGCGAGGGGTTGCACTCTTGCCAGGAGGCTCTGTAGCCGCTGGGGAGAAGCCACGCTGCCAGGTTTGGACGTCATGACAAGCCATCCCGAGAACAAGCCACCCTCAAGCCCTGGGTTCTCAGGGTGGCTTGTGTGTGGCTAGCAAACTATGCCTAATGCTCCGTGCCACGTGTCCAGGTCATGGTGAGCCATGCCGACAGTAGCAAGGCTCACAGCCCACCGTGGCTTATCGTGTCGTGCAAACCCAGTCGCTCTGTGTGTTCCAGAGAACAGAGACATTTGGGAATTGGGCCCACCACTCTCCACTTGCAGCCATCCTGCTGCAAGGTGGTGGGGAAGCGGGAACTACCCACAGCGCACGACGCCACCCCATCTGCACGTTGCCTAAATAACGCGTCCGTTCAGGGCATGGCGCTCGATGCTGCAGTTTCCCAGCATTCCAGAGTGATGTGTTGGACTACAACTCCCAGCATCCGTGCTGGCTAGGGGATTCTGGGAGCTGTAGCCCAACACATCACTCTGGAGGGCACCAGGTTTGCGGAGTATGTTACACCCAAAGGGTTTTTCTGTCAGTTGAATTTGCCTGTGCCTAAGCCGCTCTGATCAGGCAAACGTGAACTTGCAAATGAGAACCTGAATGGAAAAGGAAAGGAAGAAATATCATAATTACTAAGAAATCACACTCCATTTATAAGGCTAAGAATTCACATAGAGACACTTTGACCTACATTTTAAAAACACACATTTATTTCAACAAAGGAATATTGTGATCCATATCTTTTAATATGACCTGGTGATTATTATTTCAGAAAATTTAGCACTCCTCTATAAAAGTCCAGCATAGTGCTATATTTACGGAAATATTTTTTATCACAAAATCCCTGTGGCATAAATCTCTGATAGGCTTATGAATGTATAAATCAAGGATAGCTTCTTCTGCATCTTCTGGAGGGCATCCTGTACTTCTGGGTGAGTCCAATAGCACTGATCCTCTCCATGCCTTCCCAGGCAAGCCCGCTTGAGTACAGAATGCCCTCTAGCTCCCACTAGGAAACCTCCCTTTTGCACCCGTATCTCCTCAGCCCAAAAGAAGATTTTTCTTTTGAAGCCTGTAAATTTGGGGGCCTTTTTTCTGGGGCCTGTAAACACAGCAGCAGAAATGGCTCCTTGCAAGTGCAGAGGAAGTGCCAGCATGAACTCTGGGGCATACAGTTCTTAAGAGAGCGTATTCCATAGGAAGGTACACTACTCTGTGTCTCAAACAAGAAGTCCTGGAGTTCCAATAAACAAATATCATTCCATGTAGAATCCTAGAGGGTGGCTGTGTCAGGGAAACTGGATTTCAGGATGTGTTCAGTTATACAGTACTTTAAAAAAAAAAAAAAAGAGGCCACAATTTGAGAAATGCTGCTCTAAGCCAAAAGCCGGGCCTGATGTCTCCCTCTCAGGGGCCCTGCAGCTGCAGAACAGGTGCTACCTCCATCCACATATGCTCTGTAAATTTGCACCTATTGATTTTCTGCCCTCTGCCCTGTTGGAGGATCATCATCATCAGGCGATCACTCGTGACCGAGTAAGATTGTCTTCTGGGATAAAAGGAGGAAATTCTAAAGAAAATTGTGTAGACTCTAGCGATGGGTCCGTAAGTGACTGTGGAGGCCAATTCTAGATCCACACAGCTTCCCACAGCGAGGACACAGGTTACCAGATGGAAGATGGTCCTGTAAAGGATTCGTTTGACGTGTTTTTCGCTTAGCACGTTTCTCCCTTTCACCTTGCACTCGGGCTTCTTCAAAGTCCATGGAACCTTTGTGAAAGGCCAACCTCCATTTAGATCGTTCATGGGCCAGAGCTTCCCAGTTTTCGATGTCTATATTGCATTTTTTTAGATTAGCCTTATGAACATCTTTAAACCTCTTATATTGACCACCGATATTCCGCTTTCCATCCTTGAGTTGGGAATAAAGTAACTGCTTTGGGAGACGGCAGTCAGGCATTCGAACAACATGACCGGTCCACTGAAGTTGGCGTTGAAGGATCATTTTTTCAACACTAGCAGTCTTTGCTTCTTCCAGTACACTGACATTTGTTCACCTATCTTCCCCAGTAATTCGCAGGATTTTCCAGAGGCAACGTTGATGAAATCTTTCAAGGAGGTGGAAGTGACATTTATAGATAGTCCATGTTTCGCAGGTATACAATAAAGTTGGTAATACAATGGCTTCATAAACCAGTGTTTTGGTCTTCTTACAAATATCCCGATCCTCGAACACTCTATGTTTCATTCAAGAAAATGCGGCACTTGCGGAGCTCAAATGATGCTGGATTTCACTGTCAATGTTAGCTGTAACAGAAAGATAGCTGCCAAGATAGAGAAAATGATTGACATTTTCCAGTATTGTCCCGCCAAGCTGGATAGATGGCAACAACTTGCAGAATCTCATGATGCACTGGGCTTTTTTAAGGCCACAAGGGCCATTTATGGACCAAAAACCTATGGGACAAACCCTTTACAATCAAAAGATGGCACCAAACTCTTAAAAGACAAAGAGTCTATTGCACTGCGTTGGAAAGAGCATTATTATGATCTTTTAGGTAAATCGTAAATCTAAGGTGGATAATGAGATTTTTTCGCAAATCCCGCAAAAACAAATTAGAGAGGAACTTGCAATACTCCCCACTTTGGATGAAGTTATAAAAGCCATTAATCAAATGAAGAATAATAAAGCTAGTGGACCAGATGGGATTCCTGCTGAAATCTTTAAAGAAGGGGCCCCCGAACTTGTACAACATCTTCATAAACTCATCGAAAAAATCTGGATAAGAGAAGAGATCCCAGAAGACTTCAGGGATGCCATAATTATCACCCTCCTTAAGAAGGGTGATAGAACAGACTGTGGAAACTATCGGGGCATTTCTTTCTTAGCTACCGCAGGTAAAATATTTGCTAGGATTCTCGCAAACCGTCTTCTGTCTATTTCAGAAGAGATCCTCCCTGAAACTCAATATGGTTTCCGCCCCTCTAGAGGGACAGTAGACATGATTTTTACTGCACGTCAGCTCCAAGAAAAATGCCGGGAGCAAAATCAACCCCTTTATATGGCATTTATCGATTTGGCTAAGGCCTTTGATACTGTAGACCGTTCAGCTCTCTGGACCATCCTTATGAAAATTGGATGCCCCAATAAATTTGTGAATATCTTGCGACTTCTCCATGACAACATGACGGCAACGGTTTTGGACAACAACGGCTCTCATGGTGCTCCATTTAAAGTGGGATCAGGTGTTAAACAGGGATGTGTTATCGCCCCAACATTATTTGCTATTTTCATCGCCATGATTTTACATCTTGTCGAGGGGAAACTTCCCACTGGTGTGGGAATTATATACCGAACAGATGGAAAGCTTTTTAATCTCAGCAGGCTGAAAGCAAAAAGTAAGGTAATTACAACCTCCGTTGTGGACCTTCAGTATGCTGATGATAATGTGTGTGCAAAGATCTCTTCTCGATCATCCCAGTTTGCAGGACACGGAATAATGGGCTCAAGTTACAGGAACCTAGATTCCACCTAAACATCAGGAAAAATTTCCTGACTGTCAGAGCAATAAGACAATGGAATCAACTACCTAGGGAGGTTGTGGGCTCTCCCACTCTGGAGGCATTCAAGGTGCAGCTGGACAGACATCTGTCAGAGATGCTTTGACCTAGATTCCTGCATTGAGCAGGGGGTTGGACTCGATGGCCTTGTAGGCCCCTTCCAACTCTACTTTTCTATGATTCTATTATTCTATGGTCTCCGCACATTCAGAGGATGATCTCCAAACTATCCTAAATGCTTTTGCAGAAGCATATGAAAAACTTGGTCTCTCACTTAACATCAAAAAAACCAAAGTGCTTCATCAGCAAGTGCAAGCTAACCCTGTTGGAGGATATATGGGAAGGAGTCGGTCCTATATTGGTTAGGATAAAGCAGAGTTTTCCCCCTTATGTGCAGCCTGCTTATTGAAATTGGTTATCACCACATGGGTTTCTAAACCCTGCTAAAAGGCTCTTAAAAGGAAACGGATTGTCCATAAAAGGTTTAAAACTAATAAAGACATTTATTAGTTTTACTTACAGTCCCTTTATTCATATGTGTGTGTCCATCAGGTTGGAGAGAGAGAGAGAGAGAGAGAGAGAGCTGGCCACAGAGAGGTCTGAAGTAGGGAGGAGGGGTTACAAAACATGTACCCTGGGGATTGTTCGATTAACCCTTTCCTCCCACTGTAACTAGTGGCTATATTATCTTCTTGATTTAAGCAGGCAATATTACAATTTCCATCATGCCCCCTGTCAAGATTCCACCTGTACCAGGACCCCTTGATCAGCTCCTTAAAGATATTTTGCCTCTTTAAGAGCCCCTCCTGTATCAGGATGCCAATTCTCTGCCTTTTACCTTCTCTTCCCAGTAACGTGGGATTAGGCTTTAGGCGTGGTGCAAAAGACACTCCAGACAAGTAAAGCTTAACAGTGACTGTTTATTTTAGTAAGTTTGGTATAGTAAATTCACATTAACTTAAGGTAATTACACAAAGAAGTCAGTCTGCAAGCACCTTGAAAACAATGCAGTGATTACTAGAAGCCAGCATGGATTTGTCAAGAACAAATCCTGTCAGACTAATCTGATCTCATTTTTTGATCGGGTAACCTCCCTTGTGGACTGTGGGAATGCTGTGGACATTATATATCTGGACTTCAGCAAAGCTTTCGACAAAGTGCCTCATGATATCCTGATTAGTAAGCTAGCTAAGAGTGGGCTAGATGGAACAACTATCAGGTGGATCCACAATTGGCTAAAGAATCGGACTCAAAGAGTGCTTATCAATGGTTCCTTCTCAAACTGGGGAGAGGTAACGAGCGGGGTACCACAGGGCTCGGTCCTGGGCCCGGTGCTCTTCAACATTTTTATTAATGACTTGGATCAGGAGGTACAGGGAATGCTTATCAAATTTGCAGATGACACAAAGTTGGGTGGAACAGCTAATATTCTGGAAGACAGAAACAAAATTCAAAGTGACCTCGATAGGCTGGAGCGCTGGGCCGAAAACAACAGAATGAAATTTAATAGGGATAAATGCCAAGTGCTGCACCTAGGGAGAGGAAACCAAATGCAGAGTTACAGAATGGGGGACACTTGGCTCAACAATACTACAAGTGAGAAGGATCTTGGAATTGTGGTAGATCACAAACTGAATATGAGCCAGCAATGCGACGTGGCTGCAAAGAAGGCAAATGCAATTTTGGGCTGTATTAATAGAAGTATAGCTTCCAAATCGCGGGAAGTGATAATTCCCCTTTACTCGGCACTGGTTAGGCCTCATCTTGAGTACTGCGTCCAGTTCTGGGCACCTCACTTTAAGAAGGACATAGACAAACTGGAGAGGGTTCAGAGGAGGGCAACAAGGATGATAAAGGGACTGGAAACAAGGCCCTATGAGGAGAGACTGAAAGAACTGGGCATGTTTAGCCTTCAGAAGAGGAGACTGAGGGGAGATATGATCGCACTCTTCCAGTATTTGAAGGGATGTCACACAGAGGAGGGCAAAGATCTCTTCTCGTTCATCCCAGTTTGCAGGACACGGAATAATGGGCTCAAGTTACAGGAACCTAGATTCCACCTAAACATCAGGAAAAATTTCCTGACTGTCAGAGCAATAAGACAATGGAATCAACTACCTAGGGAGGTCGTGGGCTCTCCCACTCTGGAGGCATTCAAGGTGCAGCTGGACAGACATCTGTCAGAGATGCTTTGACCTAGATTCCTGCATTGAGCAGGGGGTTGGACTCGATGGCCTTGTAGGCCCCTTCCAACTCTACTTTTCTATGATTCTATGAAATAGAGCTGTATACTTTCAAAAAGCAGGTATAATAGAAATAAAAGAAATAATAACACAGTTCTCTCTAACCTAGCTACTCTTTCACTGTATGCCTCAAGAGATTCCTTTCCCAGCCTAGCCCTGGCTGTTCTGCATTCTTCAGTGATATTCAGACTCTGCTTCTTGGTGCCTGCAGAACCTCTCCTCCACATAGTTTTTCTTTCTTTCTTTCTTTCTCTCTCTCCTGCTGCTGCTGCTTCTGCCTCCCCTTTATATACACTCTCACCAGGACTAGAAGGCTACAATCAGGTGACCTGAAACTGGGGAAATGAAACTTAACTCCATTAGGGGGGAAAGGAGACTTCTCTCAATGAAAAGGAAACTTTAACTCCATGAGGGGAAAATGAAACTCACGAATGCCCCGCTCCCATCAGTAGATGTTTGGGCCTACAGGCTTCAACATAACTCAAGCCTGTGTAGGCCTCAATCCTTCACATATTTTCCCCCCCCTTCTCTTAAAGTGGAACAATTTTCTTTTACAGAAGAGAATTGTGAAACGTTTAACCTACATGAAAAGGCAACTGTTTTCATCTCCTAGAAAGGGCGTCTGCAATAACATTCTCCTTTCCAGGCACATGCTCAATGTTCATTTGAAATTCCTGCAACTTCCAAGACCATCTCTGGAGCTTGGAGTTGGTATTTTGCATTGTTTGAAGCCATTGTAAGGCATGATGATCAGTCCATAAAGTAAATTCCTGTCCAAAAACATAAGGCTTGAGCTTGGCCAGTGCCCACACCACTGCCAGACATTCCTTCTGGATCGCAGACAGGTTTCTCTCCCTGGGTAAAAGCTTCCTACTCAAGTAGGCTACTGGATGTTTAACAGAGTCATAGTCTTGTAACAACACTGCTCCTTTGCCAATCTCAGAGGCCTCTGTAGCCACAATAAAGGTTTTTTCAAAATCAGGTGCTTTTAACACAGGCCTTGAGCTTAAAATGTCCTTTAGTCTATCAAAAGCTCTTTGACATTCATCAGTCCACATTCATCAGGCTTTAGTTACATTTGTCTGAACCAATTTACAGAGTGTATCTAGGGTTTGTCTAAGTTTTTGCACATAATCCACCACGGAGGTTTTGTTTTCTACGAGTTTACCTTCCCAGTTTTCCTTCAGGAGATCAAGAAGAGGGCCTATCTCTCTCCTGCCATACAACAGCTCAAAGGGTGAGAATCCCATTGACTCCTGTGGAACTTCCCTGTAGGCAAAGAGTAGGCGTTGCCATGTCTTACCCTTTCTACCTCAAAACAGGCATGGCCCAATATTGGCCCGTCCTCAAACTAACCTCTCCTACACTGTCAAGTTTCAGATGAATCGGTTCACCCATTTTCTGAGTATAAGCCATAGACTGCCGCCCTGATTTCTGTTTATAACAGAATGCAATTCTGGGATGCGATTCATCCAATTCACCCTTCACATAGTTGTGACCCTGTAAGCAACTTGGATGCAAGTGTAACTGAGGGATATGTTTGCTTGAACAAGCAGTCATCCTTTGCTGATGAGCCTTTAACCTTTTAATTTATTTGACATATCCAAAGTGTTGGGACTTGAAAAAGATACTAGGAGAGGATATATTGTGGAGTAATATCCTTCCTATCTCACGTTAGTGAGATCAGCAGAGTAGAGTCCCTTTCCAGCTTAAAAGAAGCTTAGATTTGGCTAGTGTTAGCCAGTTAGCATTTGGTAATCCAGGATGCTTTAAGGCAGGCTGGATTTCCCTGGTTTTGCTCCCTTTTCTCTCCCTCAGAACAATAATCAGAGACACAGTCTTGTAAAAGTTAAAAGTAACATTTAGGTACTCAGATTATGCAGTTTCATTCAGGCAGGCTTAAAAGCGTTTCTTACAGTTGGTTACAGTACATTTGGATATACTTGGGGTCTGAACTTGTGGAGTTCAGACCAGCAACTCTGGTTACATGCTGCTGCAAGGACCACGTGGAGACAACAACAGAAGGTGCTACATTCACTAAGGGCCGGTTCACACGACCCAGGCTGCCGGCGGGGGAGGAACCACAGGCCGTCCGCGGGGTCCGGCGGGGCGCCGCACACGACCAGCGCCCCACGTGTGTGGGCAGACCCCGCAGTCCCCGCACCGCAGTGCAGGCCTCCCGGCGCTAGGGGGCGGGGCCCCGGGATGCCCAGAGGGGCCATTTGCCCCAACAGACTGGAGCGGCGGCCACTCTGGGCTACCATCTCTGTGGGGACCCCGCGGGACGGCCGCCCGCTGTTCAGACGGCACGGTGACCACACGCGGTAGGGGCTTACCCCTCTACCGACCATGGTCACTTTGCATGCGTCCTGCCTGCGGCTGCCCCGCAGGGGCACCCCTGGTCGGCGTGCACACGACACGGAAACCGCGGGGGACTTGCAGTTCCCGTGTCGTGCAAACAAGCCCTAAGAGTCTGAACAGAAAGAGGAAGAAGCTGAGAGCTACGACCACTTCCTGTTCAGGCTGTTAATAATCCAATGAGTACCTTCTAGGAAAACCACCCTAGAAGAAGGTATCAGTGCTCTTAACCATTTCACCCAATTACCTGGTGAAACATGAGTCATAGGTTTTGACTGCAATTTTAATTATCCAACACAAAGGATGAATATCAGAGGATGAAGTGAGCTAAAGGGTGGTTACATTGTTGTGTGTGTGTGTGTGGGTTCTATTCTGCAGCCTCTGGTCCTCAGAAGAAGCAGGGCAGTGCCCGGCCCTAGGAAGACAGTGCCCGGCCCTATCAAGAGGGGGTCAGCTCTGGGGTACAGGCGACCAGCCCTGATACTCTGTGGGGCTCAAGAGATCTAACCCTTCCCCCACACCCCGACTCTCCTGTATCCTATTCCAGGGATGGTTCCAGTCCACAAGAGGTCTCTGGACTTCCTGCTCCGTAGTGGGCCTGGCCACGCGGTGGTCATCGTCGTGGGTGGTGCAGCGGAGTCACTGGACTGTGCCCCTGGGGAGCACCGCATCCGTCTCTGCGGGAGGCGAGGCTTCGTGCGCCTGGCCCTGCAGCACGGGTAGGAGCTGGGCGGCGCGTGGGTGCGTGTGTGCGCGCGCAGCAGCAGGGAGGCGCCTGGGCCTTCAGGGGTGGGGGAGAGACAGAATTCCAGGGGGCTGCTCTGTTTGTGCCACAAAATGTGGCAGGAATGAAGTGAAGGAGTTTTGAGATGGTGGGGTGGGGGAAATTGGACTTTTAAATGTGCCTTGCAAGGAGAAGGGCCAGCACAGCAGGGAGAAAGATCAGTCTCTACTCCACGCTGCTAGTTTTCTATCTGCAGGGAGTTGGGTTTTTCGTTTACTATTCTCCACCTGCACACTGAAGTACAGTCATGCCTTGGATTGAGAGCATAATTTGTTCCAGAAACGTGCTTGTAATCCAAAACACTCTTATATCAAAATGAAATCCCCCCAAAAAAACTTGTACAGAGATTTTTAATTTAAGCCGTACTACAGTACTTGTATTGCAAGACGTTGCTTGTATATCAAGTAAAAAAAATTAAATATTTAAAAATTTGCTTGTCTTGCAAAACGCTCTCAAACCAAGTTACTTGCAATCCAAGGTATTACTGTAGTCCAGTCCAGACTTCTAGCTCCTTCCAACTCTATGATCTATGAAATCTGCCTGCTTGTATCAACCACCAGGCCCCAGTTCCAGGGTAGCTGGTCCCAGGCACTGCCTGAATGCCACTTGTGGGGGGGGGGCTGCCTTGTCTCACCCCTGTCTTGCCCTCCTTCTCTCCAGGGCAGACCTGGTGCCTGTTTACTCCTTTGGGGAGAATGACATTTTCTGGCAGATGCATTTCCCTGAGGGCAGCTGTGTCCACCAGCTCCAGCTTCGTTTCAAGCAGCTGACAGGGTTTGCCCCCTGCATCTTCGGGGGACGGAGCCTCTTCTGCAGCCGCCTCTGGGGGATCCTGCCCCTGGCATCCCCCATCACTGTTGTAGGTAAGGAACCCCTCCCCCCAAATAGCATCGGCCAGGCAGGACGCAAAAGACTTCTGGGCTGGTCCGGAGGCACCCTTTACCCAGCTCCAGAGGGACACGCTCCACACATAGGGGCTCATTTTGGCAAGAGCCAGTGTTGTCCTGCAGCCGGGGGTTCCCCGGACGGACACATCGCTGGCACTTTCTGCCTAGCAGGGGTGTTGATGTCACCTCCCCTGTCTCCCAGTTCCCTGTTCCTCTGAACTGAGCTGCAACCCCCACAGTAACTGGGGCGAAATAGATTTTCCCAGCAAAATATATTGTTCCCTGATGTAAAGCAAAATATTTGGGCTGGCTTGGACTTGCATGGGTAGTTAAGACCATCAGCTTTGCAAAAGACCTGGTCCTGGGCTAGACCTGTTTTGTAGGTCTGGATCAACCCCGCTGCCTGCATTTTTGGACAGTCCTGCAGGAGAGGGGCTCTGGCGACTGTCCTGGCTAGCGCCCGCACCTCCAACTGTACCCTTGCAGGGGGCGACAGGGAGTGCTGCGGGGGTCTCGCGCTTGTGGGCTTCACATGCCCCTCTAGCACCTCACAATCCTGCAGCGGGCTCCCTGCTAGTGAAGGGGGCGGCACGTGAGGGGGGGAATCCCCCTTGCCCAGTCACCGGTGGGCAAGCTGGCCTTAGGAGGAGGATCCCCCCCCCCGCGCGCGCGCCGCCCAGGATCCAGCGAGCAGCACTAAAAGTGCAAAGCCGGCGGGGTGCGGGCGGGGTCCTGCAACCTCGGGGCTCGGTGGCGGAAGCCGAAGGGAAAAGCAGGCCGGCTTCCCCGGAGGCCTTTCTGTGAGCCCCCTCTCTCCCCCCTCTTGCAGTGGGGAAGCCGATCCCGGTGCCGCGGCGCCCCCAGCCCACGGAGGAGGAGGTGAGCCGCTTCCACGCGCTCTACGTCGAGGCCCTGCGGCAGCTCTTCGAGGAGCACAAAGGCGGCTGCGGCCTCGCCCCGTCGCAGCGGCTCGTCATCACTTAGCGGGAGCCGCCTCGCCCACCGCGGGGGTCGGCGCTTCCCAGCCAGCCGGGAGACCTGTGCCGCGGAGCGGCGGACGCGGGGGGGCGGGGCGGGGCGGCGGCGGCACGGTGGAAATCTCTCCCCTCCCCAATAAAATGGAGCCTTCGTGCCTCAAGCGCGGAAAGAGCCTGCTTTCTGGTCCCAGGGCTGAAGCGCCCCTCCCCGTTTCCCAAATCGGAATCTCAAAAAGGGTCCACACGTGCGGCAGAACCAAGCGGGAGCATGGACTGGGCCGCCCACGGGGGAAGGGGTGGCTTTTCGAATGCCCGCTCCCTGCACAGGACGCTAGGAGGGCACGGAGTGAGCCGGCCAGAACATGTCTCCCTGCTTTGCTAGCGTTCTGCTTGCAGGGAGGTGTTTTGTGTTTTCAGCTTTTACTCCAAGGGGCGTTCCGAAGCGAGCTTGTTTGTGTGTGTGGGGGGCGTTATCCTTTGAAGCGGGCCGCCTTAGACAATAGGGGGCTCTGTGCGAAGAAGCAGCGTCGGGAGAGCCGCCTGGGCAGCGCTTCTGCAGGGGGGGCGGGGGGCGGGCGCAACTGAGGACGTGCCCGGGAGGAGGCGGGGCGGTCACGGGCATGCCTGGGGAGGGAGGGGGCTTTGGGGCTGCCAGAGCTATGAGAGCAGGGGGCGGGGGGAGTGTCGAGATGGAAGGGCGGGCCGCGGCTCACGATTCCTTTTGCTCTGGAAGCTTTTGGCCCCAGTCCCAGATGTGTGTCATATTCACTCTGTGCATGCCCCGAGGCAGTCACGTGCCCCCCATTAAGCATCGTCCGCCCTGTGCCGGCGCTCGACCAAGAGGAAGCCCTTCTCTCCACGCAGCACGCACAAGAGGAAGGGGGGCGCAACTTAGCGATGCCTGTGAGGAGGGCATTGGGGGAGGGGCTATATTGTGTCCCCTTCAAGAGGCCGCCCTTCCCCCGCCGTCCCCCAGGATTGCAGGAGGTGCTCGCCGCCGCCGCCGCCGCCGCCGCCGCGTGCAGCACCCTGGTGGGCGATGCCCCCTCCCATTCGCCTGTCCCCGCGGTTGCACAGCGAAGTGTTATAGGACCGAGGCGGCTTTTTAGTCCAGCGCAACAGTCTGCTTTTCTCTCCCAGATGCAAAAGGAGAGCTTGAAGCGAAGGACCGGTTTAAAATAGGAAGCAATGGGGCAGGCCCCCAATCCCACCAGCACAGGCACCGCTGGGATTCGAACCCAGGATTTCCTGTTTACTAGACAGGCGCTTTAACCAACTAAGCCACGGCGCCGCGTGTTGGCTTCAGTTCCGGCGACTCGAGCTGTTCACTGCAAAGCCTGCGAGAGCGCGCAGCAAAACCCGGCCTGGATTTTAGCTGGAGGAAGGCCGGGCGGAAACCCAATCCCGGACTGGATTTTTGAGAAAACGTCAGTCCTGGAGCTAGGAGGGGGCCCACTGAGGCAGGGGTGGGCAATTTGCGGCCCACCAGATGTTTTGGCTTGCATTTCCCATCAGCCCTACTCAGCATAGCCGCCTTAAGTGCCATTTAATGGTAGAAAAGCGAGGTATAAATTAAATAAATAAATGGTGAGGGCGAACGGGAGTTGTAGGCCAAAACATCTGGAGGGCTGCCCACTCCTGCACCAGTTGCCCACTCCTGCTCTAAGGGGCGCGGGGTGTGTGTGTAAAAGATGGGCACCGTCAACTTGCCCGATTCCGAAGCACGAACTATAAGACAGGAACAGGCAGGTTGCTTTGTCCTCTGGCAAGGATCGGTGCCGTATATTTACAGAGGCGCCTGCCCGGAGGAGCCTACAATCGCCATATCAATAGCAGGAAAAGCAGAGGAGGCGCAAAAGGAGGAAAGAGGACTTTCCAGAACGGCACGGCAAAAAAAGGACCTTTTCCACCTCCCAGCGCCCCGTCCTTTCCTTTCTGGCGCGCACTTGGGGGGGGCGCTTCCCCCCCCCCCCCCCCGCCGGCTTGCCTGCCAGCCAGCCTGTTTCTTTCCACGCCGCTGGCTCGCTTTAATGAATGGGCGAAGTGGCGCTTTGGGCCAATCCTGGAGGGCGGCGGCGGGGAGCAGTAGCCCCCCTCCCCCTGTGGCAGACCACACGTGATGATTCAATGGGGCGTTTGTCATGGCTTGGCAGCGGGGGGGGGGGACAGGAATGTGCGCGCGCCCCCCACCGTGCCTCCGCTAATTACTTTTTCCCGTCCTGCCAAGAGATGCCAAGCGGGGCTTGGAAGAAAGAGCCCGGCCGCTAAGGGGCCACCCATGGCGGGGCCGGGCCTCTAGCCTGGGGGGGGGGGGGTGGCCCGGCCGCACATCGCCCCGCCTGCCAGAGCCCGGGGGCGAAATCCCCCGAGGAAGGTGCGCACATTTGCATGGAGGGGGCTGTCTGCGGGGGTGTTGTCCTTGTACGTCGCGCGCTGGGCCGACGTTCAGCCCTGTACAGTTGCCATTTAGCGAAGCGTGCCTCCGAACATGTGCAGACTTCTTCCCAAAGAACTGCCCCAGCCTCCGCCCCGCCACGCAGGGTTTCGACTCCCCTCTCCCTGCACGGGCTGAAAAGAGCAGCCTCTTGTGGGGCCCGCTCGGCAAAAGAGGCCGCCGCAGGGGCAGCCTCGCCTGAGTGACCCCGACGTGATTCGAACACGCAGCCTTCTGATCTGGAGTCAGACGCGCTACCGTTGCGCCACGAGGCCGGCCGCGAGGCGCCGTCCAGCGCGGGCCCTGCAGTTCCCGCTCCGCTGTCGGCGCCGCGGCGCGGCCGAGAGCAAGGACAGGCAGGCGGGGCCGCGCGGGGGCGCCCGCTTCCCCGCCCGGCCGGCCGGCCCCGATCTCGGGCTCGCCCGGGCATAGGCAGGGGGCCGTCGCCGGCGAGGGGGGCACCTCTGCAGCCCCTCCCCCTTGCGAGATCAGGCGCGGCCTCGGAAAGCGGGCGGCACGTGAGACCCGGCCGAGGTCGCAGGGCCGAGCCGGGCCGAGAGGCTCTCGGCAGCCGGCAGGTGCCCCTCCACGGGCAGGATGGCCCTGGGGGTGCGCCGGGAGCCCCGAGGCGGCGGCGCGGGGGTGGGAGTGGGAGTGGGAGCCGGAGTGCCCCCACCTCCGTCCCACCCTGGCCTGCCTACCATCATGTCTCCGGGTAGCGGGTGGGGCGGCGGGCGCGTGAATCCTGAACCTTCAGACCACAAGCCCGCCCCGCCCCCGCCCCCGCCCCGTGGGTCTGGCTCAGGGCAGTGCGTGGGTAGGAGACAGGCGGGGACACACACACACACACACACACACACACACCCCAGCGCCTCGAGGGAAGGTGGGATTTAGCGAACACTTGAAAAGCGCCCCGTGGGAACGAAAAGGAGACCCCGGAAGAGAAGGAGAAGCGCAGAGTCCCTCGAGTACCGAAAAGAGGCAGCTGAGAGTGCCTCTGAGCATGCAAGGAGGGTCCCTTGGGAAACCAGCCATTCTGGCCTGCAGGGGCGGCAGCACCCGGAGCCCCGCTGCGCAGCCTTCGGCTCATAAGAGCCCCGATGCTGGATCAGACCCGCGGGGCGCTCTTCGGCCCGCCGCTCAGCTCCCCCGTGGCCAAGCAGCTGCCCACGGGAAGCCCGCGAGCAGCGCAGGAGGCCGGCAGCAGCGCCGCCCGCCCATGTTCCCCCGCAACTGCTGCCGGCCCCGCACCTCTCACCCCCAGCCCCAGACGCCTCGCCCTTCCCCCAGGGAACCCTGCAAGGACCGGCCGAGGGAAGCAGCGGGGGGGGGGGCGCCTGCAGAATGGGGGGCGGGGCGGCGGCGCAGGTGTGAATGTGTGGATACATTTCGTACAAGATCGCGGAGCCCCCCCCCGGGGGTCTTTGGAGGGGCCCCTTATGCTGATCCGCCTGGGGGTTGCTGGGGGGGGGCTGCTGTGCCCTCGGCTGGCAGATGGGGACAGCGGGCTTTGGCCCGCCTCATCGCCCACCCAAACCCTCCTCATCCTCGCGCATGGCTCACAGAGGCCCTCCTGTTCAGGAGTGGGGGCTGCGAACGCGAGGGGGCGGTAGCTTGTCAATCACTTGGTAGACTGATTG
Source organism: Shinisaurus crocodilurus (assembly GCA_021292165.1). Lineage (NCBI taxonomy): Eukaryota > Metazoa > Chordata > Lepidosauria > Squamata > Shinisauridae > Shinisaurus > Shinisaurus crocodilurus. Next base: position 214,731 of record JAHFWL010001150.1, read on the forward strand.
ACAGGTTTGGCTCGGTTAGCGGCAAGTCCTGCAGGCCCTGCTTGCTTGGCGTCACGTGCTCAGATATTTCTCTCCCGCCTTTCCGTTTCAGCGCCGAACTTGGCCAAAATCAGCATTTTTAAGCTATCCGCTTTCCAGCCCGGCAGGGAGAAGCAGCAGCAGCAACAGCAGCGAGCCCCGCAGACCCAGCCCGAGAGTCTGAAGCCGCACTTGGACCGGCACCGCCGGGGAGGGCGCCCCACGGCTCTCCTGGGACAGCGAGTCCTGCAGCCCGGGCTGGCGCCACAGCGAAGAAAGCTCTGCCTGGCCCTCCCACCGGCTGAGCCTCAGGTGGCGGCAGGACACGAAGAAGCCCCCCCCCCGCTGACCTCCGGGAAAGGGCCCTCTGCACAGGGCCCGCGCACGCTCTGGCCCTCGGAAACCGGGGGCAGGGCGTCTTTTCTTGGTTCAGCGTAGCCCTAGAACGCCTTCGGAAGCAAGCTCTGGGCCCTTAGCTCCGGGGCTGCATCAGAGACGGACGTGGTGGGGGGGTTCATGTTGCTGCCAGCCTGCTATGGCCGCGTGCGGGAAGGGGGTGGGGGGCTTGAAGAGGATCCCTGCTCTGCAGGTGTAAGAATTCAGGCTCCCCGAATCCTTGGATGCCCGAGCCCTTCCCAGGGGTCATTCTCTGAAGCCCCAAAGGGGCCGCGGATGCGGTCTGCTCTTCGATTGCTGGCCGGGCGGGGGGGTGTCTGGTGGGCGTCCTTTCCTTTGGGCCCCAGCGCGCCCAGAGATGCCCTCCCGGCTCCTCCTTTTGCGCCCCGCAGCGCAGCAGCGGGCAGCTGACTTCGCGCCGGTTCTGCACCGGGCGGGGTGGGGGGGGCGTGTGAACAGGTGCGCCGCCGCCTCGCCTAACCGTGTTGCTGGTCACACGGGGGGGGGCACTCGGCGCTGCCAGCCGAGCGCGTGCCTGAGTACGTGTTGTGCACGGGGGTGCGCATCTCCCTCGCCCGCTCCCCCCCCCGCCGCCCTTGTCCCCAAGTGCCCTCCCCTCGCCTTCACTGACTGGGGGGGGGAGAGTTAGCCCCCCCCGGCGTTTAGGGGTGTGGCTCATCGGGTCGTGGGCGGGACTTGTGCCCATCTTTATAGGGAGGCGGCGGCGACGGTGCTGGAGGCGGAGGAGGTCGTCTCTGTGCAGCCGGCGAAGAGGCAGCTGGCGAGCGAGCGAGCGAGCGAGCGCGGCTCCCTGCGGCTCTCAGCCGTCCGTCTGCCCTCCCGGCTCCCGCCCGTCCTCTCGTCCTCCTTCCTCCCTGCCCGACTGCCCGCAGTGGGGCCCTTCCGCTCTCCTTCCCCGCAGCAGGTACGGTCACCCCCGTCCGCCAAGAATCTGGACCACGAAAGCGAGCGCGGCACGAGACGGGGGAGAGATAAAGGGGTTTTTGAGGCACCCCGCTTGGATCTGGGAGGGGGCCGCTTCGCGAGCGTTGGTGGCTGGGGGGGGGGGATAAGTGATGGGAGGGGCCCCGCCAGGCTCGGGGTGGGGGGACCTCTCATCCGCTGCTCCCCGTAGTCTTGCTGGACCCTCCCAGCCGCGTATTTCTCCTGGTCGACCGTGGGGAGGGGGCTAACCGAGATTCCTTTTTTTTTTCCCCCGCCGCCGCCAAAGGCCGAAGTGACTGGGAAGGAGGCCGCCTGGCACCGGCATCTCCTCCCAACCGGAAAGAGACAAAAGGGGGCGCATTTCCGCCTCTCCCCCGCGGGGTCTCGTTCTCCGCCCCGTGCTCGGCGTGGGGGCGCCTCCCCCTCCTCCTGCCATTGATTCTCCCTATCAATTATCCGGGGAAAGGGGGGCTGCATTTCCGGCCCCTCGCCCGTCATGGCTTCCTCTCCCACCTCTTCGGCACGACCCCCCCCCCCCGCCTGCGAAGAGCCCCTCCCAGAAGTGTCTCTGATCATGCCTGGGGGGGGGGATGTCCTTTGGGGAGGGGGCAGGATAGTTGTGTGGGATGCATGATAGCCGGTTTCCGAGGGATGCTTGGCGGGGGAGATCACAGTCGACCCCCAGGTGTGCCCCCGCTGCTCTTTCTGCCGCGGCTTTCTCTCCGCCCCATTTTCCAAGGGAGGGGGGCGGTGTTGCATTCCCTTCACTTTGTGCCTTCTATTTATAGGGTGAGCATGTGACTTGGGAAAGGGGGGGGGCTCTTCGGCACAGATGGAGCCCTCCGAGGTGGGTGGTGGGAGGGAGAGATGGAGGAGGGCGGCCTTATTGTCACCCCACCCCTTGCTTTCCCAGTCAAATGAGGGGGACCAGATTCCCCCCTCCCGTTGCTTTGTAGACCCCCCCCCCCGCGCGCGCGCCATCTGCGTTGCATAGAACTAGTTCGGTGCTAGGGAGGAGGTGGGACTAGAGGAGGCTGCTCCTGACCTGGGGAGGTTGATGATTTTAATTGCTCCCCCCCAGGTTAATTTCCATCCCCCCCCCCCTGGCGGTTCCTGATTAAGGAAGATCAATGGGGATTGATTGTGGTGCATCGCCATTGATGGGGAGACTGTGAGGAGCTGGGCTTGGGGGCGGATGAGGCATATTGGAGTGGGAGGGGGCAAGCAGAGGTCATGCCAAGGGCACCGGGATGTAACCCCCCCCCCGCTCTTTTGTACAGGTTGGGGGAGGGGAAGGGGGAGTTCCATGGGATTTGGGTTATCCCATCTGCTGTTGAGCACACAGGCAGGGGAAGAAGTCACATCATCCACCCTAAATATTTTTGCAGGTCCCAGCTCTGCATTTTGGGGCTTGTCCACTTTTGCTCCCCTGCTCCTATTCTCCCGATTCCAGCCGTTGCACCCAGGCCACTTTGGAGCCTCTGTCCTTGGTTGCCTGAGGTGGGCAATGGGGAGGGGAGCTCGGGGGGGGGGCAAAGGAGAACACTCAAGGGTATTGGGCTGGTTACTAAATCTGTAAAAACCGAGGATTCTGTTGGCCTGCCTCGCAGGGAGGAGGGTGTTCATGCTTTGGCAGCTCACGGTCCTGAAGCAGAGTTCCCCAGGCGTGGCTTGTCTTCCGAGTCTGCCCACATTCTGGTTTTGCTTGTGGCCCCTCAGTCACTCCAGTGCCTCTAATATCACCACCCCAGAACTTATGGGACCCTAAGCACATTGTGCAACCATGCTGGCCTTTCTCTCTCTTGAGGCTCAAAACTAGGGGGACGACGACGACTGCTGTATCCAGCACTGCCCAGGCACACAGGGTTAAGAACGGGGGAGCAAGATGAGCCTTGTACAGTATTCGGGACAGTCCGCTGCACTTACCACAGGGGATGGGTATTATTCCTGCTCCGGCGGGGGATCAGCCTTGGGGGGGATACGATGAGGGAGTGGGGGGCAGGACCCTGTCTGACCGCACTGGCATTTGGTCCCCTCCCTCTGAATTTATGGTCCTGCTCCATTTGGCATTTACTCCTATCCCCGGCTGGGATGCAAACCTACATGCTTTCAGGGGGATAAGTGTGGACATTTCCCCCCTGGCCTGATCTGGGTGGGGCTCTTTCCATGTGCCCCCCCCCCCCCCACTCTTTGTGTGCAGCACCTCAGAAGCTGCCTCACTCAGCTGCTCCCGGAGACCTTTCTTATCCTGGAGACTGAGCTGCGTGGACAACCACTGTTACCCGTCCGTGTTGTCGATGCTGGGCTAGAGAGACGGGGGTGGGGGTTGGGGGTGGGTCTGAGTCGGTCTAAGGGTGCCTGCTCCTGACGGTCCTGCGCCGAGTGCACGTGCTCCTCCGCCACTGAGCCACGGCCCCTGTATCTGCCGCTTGGCAGCTCTCCAATGATGCCGTATCTGAGTAGCCACGTTCATGGCTGCTTAGGGCAAAATGGGCTGCGTTAAGGTGATGTGGCTGATTCCCACCATGCCGCTTCCGTTCCTGGGGGCGGGCTGATGCCCACGGACCAAGAGGAAATTTTCCACAGACAGCATACCTTTAACCTCGTGTGGAGATGGCTGCCTGCGATGCCTGTCCCCACTCCCCCTTGGGCTGGCTGCTCGTGTGCAAAAGCGTGGCAAGGTTCTCTCACCGCTCGGCACGCAGGATGAGACTGTGGCCAACTGCCACTGGCGGCCTCCCCTGCGTCTGCATGGCATCCCGGGCCAGGCTCGAGTTGTGCGGCCCTGGGCAGAGTCTTCGGGGCTGGCTGTGTGACGGTTCACACAGGGTCCCTCAGTCTATCCAGTCCTCCCCCCAGTCCTTCCGTAGCAGCCAGCTGGGCTCCAGTGTTGGACCAGTGGTCAGGTCGATGAGGGCTGCAGAGGGTCCTTCCCGAGAGGCAGAACGGTTGCTGCCCTGTTCCACTTGGAGTGTGGGGAGGGCTGGAAAGGCCTGGCTGGACCTGTCCGGAGGCTGTTCCCTGGGTGTGTTCAGAGATGACTCTCAGCCTGCCTTCTTCCCTTCTTGGGAAGGCCAGCGGGAAAAGAGGTGGCAACTGTGACGGACACGGAGTCTGCGTGGCTCCCCTTCCCCAGACCCCAGAGGGCCTCTGCTGAATCACACACACACACACACACACACACACACACACACGGTCCTTCTCCTTCCTACAGTCCTGGTCCCCCCCCCCCGCCCACCCCCAGGATGCTGCTGCCTTTGGGAGAGGCCTGCTGGCTATGCTCAGGCCAGGGGGGCGGCTGGGGCCTTCTTCACTCTGTCCTCTTAGCACACACACACACCCCACTGGCACTGGAGTGCCTGACCTATTTCTTCCTCCTGCCCACCCCGCAACACACATCTAAATGAGGCCGAGATTCAGTGACGTCCTGGGTGGTGCAAGGGCTGCTTCTCTGCCCCACTTTTCAGAGCAGAGGTAGCCCCACTTCCCATCAGAACTGGCCTGTGGGAACAGGAGGGCAGGGGAAGTTTTTGTTCTTCTGCCCTGGTCAAATTTAAACACCGCTTCCCGGCACTCTGTGCCTTCTGGCACTCTGACTTCCTTGTCTGCACCTTTGGGGTCAGTCATGTCGTCACCTTCTCACGGGTACAACAGGTGCTGGGGCTCAGAAGCTCCTCTCCCCGTTGGCCCACCTTGCAACCCTTGGGAGCCCCACCGCTCATGTGCATCTCCCCCAGGAGCACTGGCGGCCACAGCGGCTCTTTCTCTCTCCCTGGGCATTGGGCTCAGCTGAGGAAGGCACTGCTGGGATTTTGGCACCCGGGGAAGTGGCCTCATTTGCCTCCATGGTTGTGCCAGCCCATTTTACACCTTGCTTAGTCAAAACACCATGAGAGCAAAGGGTGGATTGAAACAGCCAAGGTCCCCGTGGCCCCTTTAGCGTGGCACACGCATCCACAGACCCGTCATATAAGGTGGAGTGGCTTAAGGGACTGGGAGCCAAAAGAAACGGTTCACAGGAATGCATTGCCAAGCTCTTGGGGGGGGGGGGCACAGCCCAGAGAGATGCGTCAGAAATAATGATGCTTCCCCGTCACTGTGCAATAAGACCCGCGACCTGCCTCTGGACCTGTTCCTGCTCCCTCTTTTCTCCCAGGTTCAAGGAACTTTCTAGACAGAACACGGGATAATAGATTGCACGAGAGTGGATGGATGCAGCTAGGAAGGAAAGGGGTCCTGCAGGCTTGCAGCAGTACATACCTTCTATAATGGCCTTTTGGACAAAGGTTTAAAAACTCCACGTAGCCCTTCGCAGAATATGGAGGGGGGGACATATCCCCTCCAGCACTCCAGACCAGGAGTGGGGAAGTGGTGGCCTCCAGATGCTGTCAGACTACAACTCGCATCATCCCTGACCATTGGCCATTTTGGCTGTGTCTGATGGGAGCTGGAGTCCAACAGCATCTGGTAGGCCACATGCTCTCCGCCCTACTCCAGAGGAGCCTGCCCAGTGGCTTTGTCATTCTGCCACAGAGGGGTGCTGGAGCTTAGAATCATAGAAAAGTAGAGTTGGAAGGGGCCTACAAGGCCATCGAGTCCAACCCCCTGCTCAATGCAGGAATCCAGGTCAAAGCATCCCTGACAGATGATTGTCCAGTTGCACCTTGAATGCCTCCAGACTGGGAGAGCCCACCACCTCCATAGGTAGTTGATTCCATTGTCTTATTGCTCTGACAGTCAGGAATTTTTTCCTGATGTTTAGGTGGAATCTAGGTTCCTGTAACTTGAGCCCATTATTCCGTGTCCTGCAAACTGGGATGATCGAGAAGAGATCCTGGCCCTCCTCTGTGTGACATCCCTTCAAGTACTGGAAGAGTGCGATCATATCTCCCCTCAGTCTCCTCTTCTGAAGGCTAAACATGCCCAGTTCTTTTAGTCTCTCCTCATAGGGCCTTGTTTCCAGTCCCTTTATCATCCTTGTTGCCCTCCTCTGAACCCTCTCCAGTTTGTCTATGTCCTTCTTAAAGTGAGGTGCCCAGAACTGGACGCAGTACTCAAGATGAGGCCTAACCAGTGCCGAGTAAAGGGGCTATTTGGAAGGTATACTTCTATTAATGCAGCCCAAAATAGCATTTGCCTTCTTTGCAGCCACATCGCATTGCTGGCTCATATTCCGTTTGTGATCTACCACAATTCCAAGATCCTTCTCACTTGTAGTATTGTTGAGCCAAGTGTCCCCCATTCTGTAACTCTGCATTTGGTTTCCTCTCCCTAGGTGCAGCACTTGGCATTTATCCCTATTAAATTTCATTCTGTTGTTTTCGGCCCAGCGCTCCAGCCTATCGAGGTCACTTTGGATTTTGTTTCTGTCTTCCAGAGTATTAGCTGTTCCAGCCAACTTTGTGTCATCTGCAAATTTGATAAGCATTCCCTGTACCTCCTCATCCAAGTCATTAATAAAAATGTTGAAGAGCACTGGGCCCAGGACCGAGTCCTGTGGTACCCCGCTCGTTACCTCTCCCCAGTTTGAGAAGGAACCATTGATAAGCACTCTTTGAGTCCGATTCTGTAGCCAATTGTGGATCCACCTGATAGTTGTTCCATCTAGCCCACTTTTAGCTAGCTTGCTAATCAGGATATCATGAGGCACTTTGTCAAAAGCTTTGCTGAAGTCCAGATATATGATGTCCACAGCATTCCCACAGTCCACAAGGGAGGTTACCCGATCAAAAAATGAGATCAGGTTAGTCTGGCAGGATTTGTTCTTGACAAATCCATGCTGGCTTCTAGTAATCACTGCATTGTTTTCAAGGTGCTTGCAGACTGACTTCTTTATAATCTGCTCCAAAATTTTCCAAGGGATTGATGTCAGACTGACTGGCCTATAGTTCCCAGGTTCTTCCTTCTTGCCCTTTTTGAAGATGGGAACAACATTTGCCCTCCTCCAGTCATCTGGCACTTCACCTGTCCTCCATGATTTCTCAAAGATAATAGACAGTGGTTCTGAGAGTTCTTCTGCCAGTTCCTTTATTACTCTAGGATGCAGCTCATCAGGCCCTGGAGATTTAAACTCATTCAGAGCAATCAGGTGCTCCTTGACCATTTGCCTATCAATCTCAAGCTGCAATCCTGCCCCTTCAGTCTGCACTTCAGGTTTGCCAGGGGGGTCACAGACCCTCTTTTGGGAGAAGACCCAGCCGAAGTAGGAATTGAACACTTCTGCCTTTTCTTTGTCTTCTGTTATCAATTTGCCATCCTCATTGCGTAGTTGAACCACCATTTCTTTCCTCTGTCATTTACTGTGCATGTATCTGAAGAAAGTTTTCTTGTTGTGTTTAGCATCCCTCGCTAACCTTAGCTCATTCTCAGCTTTAGCCTTCCTGACACTATTCCTGCAGTTCTGTGCTTCCTGCCTGTACTCTTCCCTTGTAGCCTGTCCTTCCTTCCACTTCCTGTACGTGTCCTTTTTTGTTTTCAGGTCATCTTTGAGTTTATTGTGAAGCCACATTGGCTTCTTCTGTTGCCCTCTGCTTTTTTTCCTTGTGGGAATTGTTTGCAATTGTGCCTTTAAAATTTCCTTTTTAAAAAACTCCCACCCATCCTGGGCTCCTTTTCTCATTAGAGTCACTTGCCATGGGATCTTACTTATCATTGTTCTGAGTTTGTTAAAATTGGCTTTCCTAAAATCCAGGGTACGTGTTTGGCTACACTCAGCTTTTGCTCCCCTTAGAATCAAGAACTCAAGTATAGCATGGTCACTTTCCCCCAGAGTTCCCGAATCTGCCACTTTATCCACTAACTCGTCTCTGTTGGTTAGAATCAGGTCAAGGATAGCCGATCCTCTAGTTCCTTCCTCCACTTTCTGTAGGAGGAATTTATCAGCAGCACAACTCAGGAATTTCTTGGAGGGGCCATGTTTGGCTGAATAAGCTTGTGGCTTCCTAGAGCAGGGGTGCACAACCTGTCACTGCGGGGTCATGTGCAGCCCTGTATCAGGATCGGGGGGGAGTGTGGCCCCCGACCCTGAAAAGTTGTGCACCCCTGTCCTTAAAGGTGTCCCCTTTGAACTGCAGGGCCCCCTAACCACCTGATATGTGGGAATGAGCTCTGTAGGGAGAATGCATTCTGCCCATGGGCAGATACACTTTGTATTCTGGGGCTGAACCTTGGCATGGAAAATGGCGGAGTGGGGGTGGGCCGACAGGGAAACTGAACCTGCCTCAGATTAAGCCCTTCCTACAACAGTGGCAGATCTTCCCTCCCACTCACCCCCCTGGCTCCCTTTTGCCTGCACATGGGTTCTGGAACACATGGAAAAACCTGGGCATGCAAGTTTCCATCTGGTTTTATGTTCCAGACTGCTCAGCCTGGGCCTCTTTTGTCTCCCAGTTGCAGAGGTCTTCCTCGAGTTCTGTTGCATGGAATATGAGCAGGCAGGTGCTGCAGAAACCCAACGCCAGCATCTCCGGTGCAGCCCCTACCTAGGTCAAGTGTTTCTGGAGCTGAGTGGCAAGCAATAATAGACTTGAATTTCCAAGGTCCTTTGCAGTCGCTGTTGCCCATCCTTGCAGCAACTTTAGGAAGTCAGCCACTGTTTTATTTACCAATCCCACTGGCTCTTCTTTTGACCCCTGACAGCCCTAGTTCCTCAGGCTCCAAAGGGCTTAAAATTTATGCAAGCATGGAAATGAGTAATGAAAAACCAACCAGCATTTGGTCCGATGGGTATAGGAAGTTGCCATCCGCAGCTCTGGGTGCAGAGAGCACAGAGATAATGCCAAGGCCCTATGAGGAGAGACTGAAAGAACTGGGCATGTTTAGCCTTCAGAAGAGGAGACTGAGGGGAGATATGATCGCACTCTTCCAGTATTTGAAGGGATGTCACACAGAGGAGGGCAAAGATCTCTTCTCGGCACTTCTTGGTGGTAGCAGTTCTGGAGGAAAGTAAATCTGTGAACCTTTTGCAAAACATCCTTTTGTATTAAAGCAAGACTAAAAAGAGGCTGTTTTGCTTTCCTAGCCTTCCTCCCTTTAATTTTGTTAAACACCCCACATTGTGTTTATTTTGTCTCCAAAGTGCCTGTGTCTGGACCTCTGGGTGAGGCAAGAGGCTGCCAGAGCCCCCCAGGTGCACCGGGACCTCCACCCCGACCAGCGACCGCCTTCCTGCGAGCCACACCGCCCTGTAACACAGCCCGTGAAGCAGAGGTTTTCTTTTTAATCTGATGTTGAATTTCCTGTGAATGCCTGTAGCGGGGTGGGGCGCTGCTTCCAGCTCTGCTGACAGACCCCGTGGGGGGCTGGGATTTGGGAATAACAGGTGAAGCATGGGCAGCGTGAAGGGGCAAGGCAGGGCAGGGGGTGCTGGCTTTGGCCCCAAGGGGTGGGACAGGTTAGCACAAGGGACATCACTGGGATGAGGGCATCCTCTCTGAAGGTCAGGACTGCAGCTTGCTCTACCTTGAAGAGACACTCTTATCTGGGGGTTGCGGTGGGCCTCTTCTCCCCAACGGCTTATTTTACTTCGGGATCGCACATTTTTAGGTGAAAGATGTCCTTCCCACAGCCACAGCTGGAGAAGCAGAGGCCAGAGGGCTACTCCCGTTCTCAGTACATGACCCAGAACCCCCCTTAATTTCCCAGAGATTTAGACCCACGTGGCACATTCATGTCTGAGGTGTCAATATTTACTTACTTTCTTACAACATTTTAATACCTCCCAATAGCCAAAGCTCTCTGGGAAGTTCACAACATTTAAAACCATGAAATGCAACATGATAAAATATAATCCAAAGTTTAAAACAGAATAAAACCAGAGTAAAGCCAGCTGTGGAGTGAAGATCTCAAGACACACTAATACATTAAAAAACAAAATGGAAGGACTAAAAAGTCTGGGGAAATGAAACGGTCTTCACCTGGTGCCGGAAAGGCCAGTGTGTCAGTAGCAAAATGGGCACTTGGGGGCAGACGTTACGTGGGTCCCAATTCCTGCATTTGGGAGGGAGGGTGCTTTGCTAGCTCTCAGATACTAAGATGCAGCCTCTGCCTGGAATAAATTGGGTGTGGGACTCGGCTTGTTGCTTCTCTGGAACTCTAGGCATGTGTTGGGCTGGCGGCGAGGGGGGGGGGCAGCGGTTGGAGCAGGTCTGTGTGTATTCAGTTTCTTCTGTGCTCCCACACTTGACAGATGCAAACAAGACAACTGTTAAATGGACACAAGCTCCAGAGGTGCAACCCACAACGTGTCTACTTCTGAGTAGCCCCAGTTCCGGTTATTGCCCCTATGCTGGAATGAGAGGGCTCTGGGGCATGGCCAGTGGAGGGCAGACATGGTGCTCGCATGCAAGGGGCACCTTGGCCGGAGGGTGCCTGACAGAGCATTTTTCAAAGGGTTCGGGTTCCAGCAAAGAGCTCCCCTGCTCCCTCTTTCCGTGGGCATATTTGAGAGCAGCAGAAAAGGGGCTCCTTGGGGCTCTCTCCAGCTCTCAGGTTTTTTTAGTCTTGATGCTGCCTTCCCCAGATAGTTGGGAGCCCCTGCCTCCTCTTCCACTTCTCCTCTGGAGGAAGAAGCGCTCCCCAGGCACCGGTGCTGCTGCTGCTGCTGCCGCCATATCCACCTGCCTACGACTTATGCATGTGCTGGTTGTGCAGGAATGAAAGGGGGATGCATCCACAGGCGTCTCCTGTGCCGCACCCAGAGCAGCCTCAGAAGACCCCAAGCATGGAGCACGCAGCCAGGCTGCCTCCCCCATGGCCCCGCGAGGGAACCCCGCTCTCTGGGGTCCGGCAGAAAAACGGGCTTCTTGCTTCAGTCAGAGCTGCCCACCTGAGGGGTTCTGGCGTGTGCGTGTGCGTGTGCATGCGCAGACCACACAGGCTGCGGCCGCTACTCCAGGCAGAAAGCCACTCTGGAGGAGGCAGGCTTCCCACCGGGCTAGACCAGGAGGCAGCTGGACGGGCAGAAGAGGTGCTCCCAGTCTGAGTGAGAAATGGGGCTGCTGTGCCATTTGAACTAGGATTCTTGGGGGGCCATTCCAGTATCTGTGGGTGCCGTTTCAGGATTAGTCCCCCTTTTACCCTGGGCCGAGAGAGCGGCTGTTCCTTGCCCAAGGAGCCGCGTTCAGTCCTGGGTCTCTCGCAACATTGTTTTAGTTCCGTTATTGTGCACAGAGATGGAAAACGCAGGTCATCTGGAGCCCGTTGACACCCCCCCCCCTTTATATTACGCAGGCATTTCATTTTTCAGAAAAGGGGTGCAGGTGGACAAAATGATACGACAGATGATAGATGATGTTTCTTGTGTCAGTTCTAATAAAAAATTAACAAAAGCAGCAGCGAGAACATAAGGACGAGGAGGAGCAGAGAGGACAGACGACCCCTGCAGATCCTGCCCCCAAAAGCCCGCAGAAGGCCAGGGGCCTGTGCCTGGTGGCTGGGGCGGTTCCAGAGCTTGGATGCAGCTGCCAAGCAGGTTCTGGCCGGCAGACCCACCTGCAGTTGCGGGGAGGGGTGCAGAGCAGGGTCTCTGCTGAATGCTGGAGAGAGCAGGAAGCCCCCCCCCCAGCAACAGCTTATTAAAAAATTCCAGTCGGAGAGAAGCTTCCTTGCCTGGTTCCAGAGCCAACTGCACCTCCTCCTCCCCCAGGCAAGAGACCCCTGTCTCAGCAGCCATCTCCCCACCCTAGTCTGAGACCGCTGCGCTGCAAAAGGTGGGTGCTCACTGGCTCCCCGCCGCCTGCTGCCACAGGTGGCCCGCTGCATCTGTCTAACTGGCTTGTTTTCAGAGGCCTCCGGACCGAGGGGACCCCCCCAAAGTGGATCCCATCCCAGGACACACCCTGGTGGTGTTCATGGAAGTTTGTCTCCCTGCAGCCCCTCTGTGTCCTGTGTAGCCATGAAGCTGGAAACCCCCGGTTCTGCTGCCGACCCGCAGCTGGAGTTCGTGGTCGCCACGGAGAAAGAGTTTGAGGAGATCCTGGCCATGTCCAAGGGCATCTACGGGGGTCTCGACTACCTCCCCAGCCGCTACCATGCCTGGATCCGTGAGCCCAACCGCACCGTCATGCTGGCCAAGAGGAATGGAGCCGTGGTGAGCGCTGTGGGATGCCGGGCCAACATGCTCCCTGCCCCCTCCCCCGGGCCTCGGTCCAGAGCTCAGGCTGGCCGAGGGCAGGCGGGCTCTGGGGGGAGGCCTGGGGGAGAGCACCCTTAGAGGGCTGGAGGGGGGGCCTCGGTGGATACTGCAATGGAGCTCGTGAGGAGAAAGGTGTGTGGCCGCAGCCCTGGGCACCCTCCTTGGAAGGCGAGTCTCCCTGAACAAGGGAGCCTTGCTGCTGAGTCCTAAAGAGGCACAGGCCTGGGTCAGGACGGCACTTGCAGCACAGCCGTTACCAACCAGAATGATCCTTCCACCACGGGCAAGCACCAAACCAACAACGTTTAGGACCATCTTGCCCAGTTTTGTGTGCTCAGGCTGGCAAGTGTGGAAGGGCTGCCCCCACCACCACCATGGGGGGGGGGGCATTTCCAAGTGGACATTGTTACTTGGAGGCTTGCCATTGTGGATTCTGGCTGAAGCAGGGCTCTGCAGAATCTGGGGGCCTTCCCCCTGCATGCCCCACCATGCACCAGATTTGGGGCTATGTGGAAGCTGCAGCTGCCAATGCATGGAATTGACACAGAATGAATCTCTGGCCCAGCTGCTACAGCAGTCGTGAGGGCCATGCAGACACACACACACACACACCAGCCTGGGAAAGTGGCGGCTCCCGGTCACAATAGCCAGCAAGCGGCACCCTCTTCACACAAAGACAGGAGGGAGGGGGATGAACTCCCCAAGCAAGCGCAGGCAGATGTCTGCAGGAGAAGTCCGGCTGGTGTTTCTGAGGCACTTCATCAGATCATGGCCTTTGAATGGAGCAATGGCTCCATCCCTGCCCGAGCAGGGGCGCAGACCCCGAGTGCCCCTTGCAGACCAGCATGTGCAGCGTGGACTAGTTGGGGGGGGGCACAATAGGCCAAAAGGCTCCAGGGGATTCATTCAAGTGAGCCGAGGGCCATGGCTCGGGGGGGGGCTGCTGCTGGGCAGGCGGGGGGGTTCGGTCCCTGCAGCATCTCCAGGGAGGGCAGGGAGGGGAGCGGCCTGGAGAGCGGTTTCTGCCAACCCGCGCGGGCCACGCTGAGCTAGAGGAATCCGCGGTGGCCGTGCTTGGGCCAAAGGCAGCTGCCTCGGTTCTGAAGTGGGGCAAGGCACGTGTCTGGGTGGGAGGCAGAACTCCTTCCCGTGGCCGTAGTCCAGGTGGATCTTCTAAGGAAAGCAAGGGATTTGCTGCCACGGCCACGGCCACGGCCTGCTGTGGCGAGGCAGGGCCTCTTGCTCCATGGTAGTATCCTCTGCAGGCACCCACGCACCCCTCTTCTGTGCCCCTGGCGACAGTGGACGGGGGCAGAGAAGGGGGAGCTTTTATGGTGGTCCCCCCCAAGTCCTCCCTTTGAATTTCGTTCTTACCTTGCATCTGATCAAGGGCGTGGGATGAGGGTGTTTGTGGGAGCCTGAAGCATATGGGTGAGTCTGCCACACGTGTGTGTAACGCTGACACTGGAACTGGGGGTGTGTGTCTTTGCCCCTCCTTGGCCCAAGGGATTTTGGGAGGTCCATGTGTAAGAAAGCTGCCTCTGTGTGAACGGCGCTTATTCACCCCAGAGCCAGTCAGCCGTTTGGCTGCTGTTCCAAATTCAGGGACTGACCTAGCAGGAGCTCCTAATCCTCTTGGACCAGTTCCCTCCCGTCAAAATCCACAGGGAGCATGCTGGAATGCATGCTGGGGATTCCCTGGCTGGGCCCTGTGCAGCGAAGGGGGGACCCTTCCCGCCTCAACGCCTCTCATACTGGCTCCCAGCTCCATTCACGGGCCGAGCTGGGAGTCTGTCCACGCCGAGGGCTCACCTCCGCCACAGGTTGCCAGCTCTCGTAGCAGGTGGCTTCTCCTCCACCTTGGCTGGCCACCTGCACCTGCCCTAGGGCATGTGGAGGTCCTGGGCACGGTGGTTCAGCCACATGCCCACCCCCGCTGGCAGCCTGAGCCCCCCTCCATTTGGCTCCAAGGAATCTCAGGGAGGCCGCCGCCTTTGGGCTGGGAATAAAGCTCCAGTGTGCCGGCATCCTCTCCAGCCATATGTCCTGCCGTGCCCTGGCAGGGAGGAGGTGCCAGGGCTGCATGTCCCCCCGTCCCCCCCCACACATTCCAGTTCTGGTGCAGCGTTGCAGCGTCTGATATTTCATGAGATTTTGTGTTTCCAGCTTCACTCTGGTCTCTCTTTCTCTCTCTCTGCCTTTTTTCTCTCTCTCCTTTTTTCTTCTTTTTTTGAAAGAAAGCAATGGATTAAAACCAAATGATTTTTGCTGGATTTTATTCACGTAGGTGTGTGGGGGATCAGGCCCCCGTCAAGGAAGGTGACGGGGCTCCCTCGGAGGACCGTGACGGGGCTGGCGCAGCGCGGATCCTAAATCCTTACAGTTCGGCCTCAGGACACAAGTTACCAAAATAAATGTCTCCCTCTTTGTGTGTCTCTGCTCTTGAGACCCCCGTAGCATAAAGGGCCCCCGTCCAATGGTACTAGTATGACGCTTACTCTGTGATCTTGCTATATCGCTGCCTTTGTTCTCTTTTTTGTAAATGTTTAATAATGTGCCAAGACTTGGCGTTTGAACTGCGTTTCTCACTCCTTCCTCGTTGCCTCCCTCCTCGCCCCCCTCCCCCTCCCCAAACCTCACCCGCTTTGTTTAATTAACGCCACCATTTTTTCCCAATTGCAGCTTTGTTCAAGATTGTGGGTGGCTCCCTCCAGCACACTAAAAGCGGACTCTCTCTGCTCTCTCCCTCCCTCTCCCCCTCCCCCCCGCCCCAATCTGCAATCAGATCGGGCTCCAGTCTGTCTACATCATAGATGGCGGGGAAACGGCCCTGGTGGAGGGGCTACGCGTGGCACCCTGGGAACGTGGCAAGGGCGTGGCAGGGGTCCTGCAGCGCTTCTGCACCGAGATGGTGAAGGAGAAGCACCCCGATGTCAAGGTGTCGCGCCTGACACGGGATGACAAGCTGGGGCCCAAGGACTTCCAGAAGTACCGCGTCATTGCTAAGCAGGTGAAGCCGCTACGTGTGGCTAGTCAGTGTGGAGGTGGGGCGGGGGCCCTCTGTGTATGCACAGATTCATTGGGGATCGAGTCTGGCTGGAGGCTGCGGCGTCCCCTCTGATCTGGAAGCCGGCTTCTCATCCCAGCTGGAGACTGGCGATGCTGCTCTCTGCCTGGGCTCAGGGGCATCGTAGCTTTGCATGTGCCAGGGCTGACGTCACAAGCGGAACACATGAGGAAGGAAGGGGCAGTGCCTGCGCTGGGGTGGGGCGGGGGTGCTTTCTTGGGCGGGGGGCACCTGACTGGCTGGCCTTAGACATGCGCTGCTGCTGCTGCTGCTGCTGCTGATGCTTTATGGCGATCCTGGGTATTTCTTCACGAGATGCCAGGAAGCGGCTTTGTGTTTCTCGGCGGGGAGTTGGGGAGCTTTTGGATGGTGAGTAGGCTGAGACGTTCTGAATGGGAGGGGTGACAGTGGCTCCCCCGTGTTGGCAGAAGCAGCAGTGGTTCTTTAAGCAGACTTCCCTTAAAGTGGACATGGAGACTGCTTTGCCAGGGATGGCCACGTCGCAGGAGGACGGGTGACTTCCCAGAAATGGAGGTGCTTCTGCCTCCTTCCAGGCGGTGGGGTCAGCAGAGCATTTCTCAGAGGAGGCTGCGAGGTGGACCAAAGAACCTCAAAAAAGGAGAACACGGGGTCAGTGATGCAGGGAAAGCCACTCTGCATACACCCAGAGGAACCCTCGCGTTGGTACATTTAGGAGCCACGGCTTACATGTAGGGCTGTAGCTCAGTGGTGGAGCCCCCGCTTGGCATGCAGAAGGTCCCAGGTTCAATTCCTGACAGCATCCAGGTAGGGCACGAAAAATTCCTGCCTGAATCGCTCGCTGGAGAGCCACTGCTGCCAGTCTGTCAGCAATCCTGGGCTGGATGGACTGCAGGTCTGGCTCCGTGTGAGGCTGCTTCCTCGCTTCCTGTGTTGCTTCACATGTTCTAAAGCCCAAGGAAGTCTCTGGATGGGCGTTTGTGCCAGAGAATAGGTGTCTTGAGACCTCTCCCCTCTCTGGCTACAAACAGCCGCTTCAGCCACTGACAAGCTCTTAACACCAGCAGCACAAGGGGGGGGTGAGGTAGTAGCACCATGCGCTGCACCACTTCAGATTCTGCAGCGGGGGGGACGGGACGTCTTTTGAATGGTTGCTGACACTAAACACACACACACACACCTCCACCTCCCTTAAAGCAGAAAACTACAGAGAGGGAGAAGGCCAAGCTAGACTCTGAGGTGGTAGCTTTACTTTTTTTACTAGCAAGGAGTTTGCTTGTTTGTTTGTTTGTTTGTTTGTTTGTTTTTAACGTGGAGGAGCATCCCAAAGGTCACATCCCTGCCTGCACTGTGAAGCGGCGCAGTCCACTTATCACTGTAGAATTCTGTTGGGTGGCCACACATCCTGTTTCACAGAGGACAGTCCTCTGTTTGAAGGAGTCCTCTGCTCAAGGGCTGCCCAGTCCAAGTCAAAGGACCCTCGGAGGGCAGGGAGGGCCTTGGCTCTGCCTGCACTTGTTAGTGCCCGGGCGGCGGACCGAGCAGTCGCCGCGGCAGCACGGGGTCATGGCCTTCTTCCCCCCTAGGGTGAGAGGGGTTGTATTTCAATTTAAAGGACAGTAGTTGCATCTATACATGTGGGTTAGCACGTGCACATTTTGTGCAGATCTCTGTACTCTTTCTGGCAATGCGTTGGCCGCCTCCTTGACGGGAGTGGAAGAGAAGATAGTGTGGGGAAGAAAGGCAGGAACAGCAGCCTTCTTTCTACAGAGGACTGCGCCTGCTGTGCCTGAATTCATGCCTGTTAGTGTGCTGGACGTTCCCAGCAGGAAAGCCCCCCTGCCGCCCTGCTTATCTCCCATCAGCCATAGGGAGGAAGGAGGCATCTTCCAGGTGAGCCTTCCTGGCCCACCCTCGGGTGACTTTGCACACAGTGCCCCCCCCCTTAGATGGGTCAAGGGTGAGGTGAGTGCCGTACTCCTGCAGATAATGAGAGGGCGGGTCAGCAGGGGTCATGCCCCACGTGCCTGCCCGCCATGCCGGAGGCAGCCTCGGCGCAAGCAGCCCCTGGCCCTTGTCTGCGTGGATCCTTGATGGTCTCCTGCCATTTGTCTTCCCATTCCTCCCCCCCCACCACCACCACTCTCAGGGGATCCTTCTTGTGCGCTTTAACGCCCAGGAGCTCCTTTCCCGGCTGGACACGGCGGTCCTGGCGCTGGCGGAGGCGGGGTTCTGCCCAGAGCCCTCGGAGCTCCTCGTGGGGAGCGAGGTGCCGGAGGTGGTCCTGAAGGAGGCCTTCCGGAGCAAGCTGCTGCCCAACCAGACGATCATCCAGGACTGGCAGCCGTTCAAGGCCACGGAGAGCAACCTCGGCCTGCTGCAGAAGAAGGACCTCTGCTGGGTGGTCGATGCCAAGGCCCGGCCCACCGTGGCGACCCTCAGCACCCGGCCCTTCTCCATCCCGCTGGGCGAAGGCTGGTTCTACCTGAACATCGATGTCTTCGGCGGCGACCCGGCACACGTCAAGAGCCAGCTGATCCAGCACCTGCGCCTCCAGGTGCCCACCCTCCAGGGCAGCGTGATGTGCCAGCTGTTCCTGGAGCCAGCGCTGTGGCTTGAGATGGCCGCCTTCTGCCAGTCGGCACTGGGGCTGGAGCTGGCAAAGGACTACACCGAACAGTATCTGCTGGAGTCTGACATCTAAAGGGCAGGAGAGGGACATGGGGCCGGGGGGGGGGAGCAGCAGGGGGTCCGCCCTCCCTCCCCCTCCCCACCTCCCCCTGCCCCCTACCATTCCGACACCCTCTCTCCTGCAGCACAGCACTTTCTGAGCCTTCTAACATTTTATCCTGGAAATACTTGGTTCCCATGAGGCCCCCTCTCTCTCTCTCCCTCCCTCCCTCCCTCCCTCCCTCCCTCTCTCTCTCCGGTAAGGGAAGCACCTCCTGGTTCCCGGCCCCACTTTGCTGGGCCGTAATGGGCAGCTGTGGGCAATCTGGTTGCTGAGTCTCAGGAGCTCTTTGGCGCGACAGCAGAGAAACGGACGCGCCAGAGCAGTGGCTGGCTGGCTGGAGCGGCTGGCTCGCCCGTGGCCCTGGTTGCCAAGGCCCTGGAAGCCACCACCTTCCTCCACTAAGCAGCCGCTCCAGCGTTGGCACCCGTGGGTGGGAGTTGGAGCAGGCAGCCTCCATGGTGGTGGGTATTTTAAGCTCCTGATCCAAACTATCCAAATTTTGTCACCTGGATGCAGCTGGGCAAATAAAGCAACATTCGCCTGGATTTGCTAATTGCTCTTTCCCTCGTTCGTTCGTTCGTTCGTTCTTCTCATCCGCCTCAGGGCTGGACAAAAGGCTGTTTGGAGGCCCCCTCCCGCTCCCCACCCTGCCTCACTGCTGAGATTTCAGCTACCACTGAGGACGTCTGTGCTGGCTCATCTCCAGATCCATGAGGGCTAGAAGCCTTGCTTTGTTTAAAATGAAAGCTAGAATGCCCTGGATGCTGAGCTATGCACCCAATATTGAGTTCTGTGCATCTGTGGTGCAACACACAGCTTTGGGAACAGGCTTTTTAGGTCTGGATGGCTGCGAGGCAGTTGGCAAAGTGGTCCGGCTGGACCAGGCCTCCTGAAGAGAACCCCAACGGTGGCAGCGAGACCGGCAGCGAGACCGTTGTGAGGGCAGGTCATGATGGTCGCATAGCAGTAGCACCTTCACCATGCAGCCCCTCCTCTCTTTCCTCCCAGCCGGGAGCTTAGCAACAGCTGATAGGGTGACCAAGCCCCCCTTTGCGGTCGACATGGCAGCAGCCGAGGGAGCCTAGCAACCAGGCTGACGCACAGGAGCTGCGCCCAGCAACAGTTGACATGGCAATGGAGCCCAGTGATGTGATGACTGATGGAGAGGCACCAAGGTCGCACTGACCTCCAGTCTCTGCAGAAAGGACCTTGCAGGGCTTGGCAACTCCTCCCTCTCACTCCCAGATCTAGCCCTGTCCTGCACTCTCCCCCCCCCCCATTTTCTCTAGTGCCGCTTTCAGACTGACTAACGTGCAATATTAGAATCTTGTAAATGGAGATATATTTATAAATATACGGTGTGCAAAAATCCTTTAGTTCTCCTTACACTGCATTGACTTACGGTACACGCTGGGTGGCGCCTTTGGGCAATTCTTGGGGGGGGAGGGGATTGCTGCTTTTCCTGTGCTTTGTGAATAGGGCAGGATCTGTATTTTGTGGGGGGAGGGGTGTTTGGAGTAGCTGCCAGGGGTACAATTTCACATTTCAAGAATGGGCCGAATGTGCACTCCGGCCACCCCAGAGTGCCTGTGCCCGCTCGTTCACTGCTGGGGATAACCAGTGGGCCGTGTGGGAGGCACTCTTCCTCCTTAGGCTGCCTGCTTTCCAGGCACACAGACGCCCGTGCCAGGGAGCAGAGGGGGGCTGCTGCCAGCAAGTGTGACTTCCCTCCTGTTCTGAGAGGGAGGACTCCCTGGGCACTGCAGCAGCAGCATCTGGCTTTCATTTCTGCAGCTGTTCTGCACTGTCACACATGTGCTCAGAGTTGAAATGGGCCATGGTGGGTGGGGCATGAGTGAGAAATGCCTGCAAATAGGTTCCCATTTTTTAAAAAAAGTATTTACATTCTCATAATTGTTCCTGCATTCTCATTGATGGCTGTTGCTAGACTTTTAAGGTTTATGAAACAAAATAAAATAGTCAGGTGTAAACTGTTGCATTGTGGAAGTTCTCACCTTAAAATAGTTCGACAACCTTTAGATTTTTAGACCATCCCTCAAAAATTAATGGAAACTACACAAAAGAAGGGTCACGGCTTCGGATACAATGTTGAAACGCCACTTGAATGCTGGAAATGTGCGGAACTGTTGCACAGCATCCCGGTTGCTTCCAGACGAGGCTGTGATGGTGCCATCGCCCTGCCTCATTCGCAGAATTCTGCCGGGGGGGTGGGGGTGTCCAGATGTTGTCGGCCCTCCTGTGTAAGTTTGCAAAGTCCAGGAATCTGTTTCTAAGTCTCAAGGCACAAGCCTGCCCAGGGAGACCCCATCACTGGCTGGCAGACCACATGCCGTGTGTGAAGAAGGCACCAGGTTCAATCCCAGGTGGGCGGCATCTCTGGGGAGCAGCAGGTGAGTGGCAAGGCCCTTTCCTGGCAGGGGCTGGGGGGGGGGCTCTGCTGCCAGCCAGAGGAGACGGTGCTGGTGCGGGCAGGAGGCAGCATCGCATGTTCTGCCTGAGCCCAAACCGGGGGTGGGGGGGGAGTGCCTCTGAGATTCTATGATTCTATGAGCATGTGACAGACAGCCTTTCAACCAGCGCCCTCAGGCTGGGGGGTGCTCCAGGGCCACAGCTGTGCTCCCCCCCCCCCGGCAGGCGAGCAGCCCCATCACCACCTCCCATCTTGAGCTAAGTCCCAAATCCTCTACTGCGGTGTGGGCCTCCGGGTGTTGCTGGATGGACCCCACTTCCCATCAGCCCTTACTGTTGATTGGGTGTTGAAGCCCACCAACTTCTGGAGGGCCACGCATCTGCCCCCCCCCCTGCTTGACAGCAACCCCCGCCACTCGCCAGGGGAAGCTGTTGGGCATTCAGCGGGAGAGGCAGGAGGAGGCACGGGCGCACCGACCTGGGCATGCACGCCACCAGTCGCCGGGGCGCATGGGCAGGAGGGTGCTCCGGGGCGCATGGGCAGGAGGGTGCTGTTGCGCTCGTGTCCTGCTTGTGGGATCCCGCGGGCAGCTGGTTGCCGCTGTGTGAGCAGAAGGCTGGATGAGGCGGACCCTGGTCTGATCCAGCATCTGGGCTCTTCTGGTGTTCTTACTTTGGGGGCTCCAGTTTGACTGCTCCAAAGAAAGTGTGTTCCTCACCCCGCCCCAGCACCTCGCCGCCCATGGCATGCTTTTTCAGTGCCAAGGAACTTGCTCTGAGGGCTGATTGGCTTGGGAAAGGGAGGCACCCGAGCACCCGTCCAAAGAGGGAGGGGTGGCAGCCAGAAGTCTGGACCCACCATGAAGAAGGGGGCATGTCATGCTTAGAGTAGACCCCTTGAAATCAAAGGGAACAAGTAAGTCATGACTAACATGGGTTCCATTGATTGCAAGGGGTCTGCTCTGACTGAGTCTGGATCCAGTCCTGGGACTCTAGAAAACTTGCGTACTGACTTCCAAGCGGATGCAAGGACACAGGCCCTTTTGCCCACGTGTACCCCGTGGGTTCAGCCACGTGCGCCCACATAGGGCCAGCATGGCCTCCCACGTCTGCCAAGCTAGCACGCTCTTTCAAATGTTGTGGGGGGAGTCATCACGGAGGGGACCAACGTGGGCCCTTTTGCTGACTGCACCCCAGGCAATGCGTTGAGGGGGGCTCCAGCTGAACGTGACTTAAGGGCTCCCCTTTTTCCTTTGATGCTACCCCATCCCCGTGTTGCTTTCCCCACTGTAGGCATATATACTGCAAGCTCCTTGGGGCAGGGAATCATGGCTTTTTGGCTTTTGTTACCCTGTGAAGCATGGCACACATCAAGGGCCACCACAGGTTTCTTCATAACCAGAAAGGCTTGTCGGGCTCTGCAGAATTTTGAAACTGTGCAAATGTGCACGGCTCCCAGCCCGGCCATCCCAAGGGGGCTTCTCTCCCCACCCTAAGTCACAGCCAGCGGTGTTGGCCATGCCTTCTGCCCACCCACCTATCACAGCAGGACCCCGTGGAAAACATGAAGAAAAGTGGAGAGCGCTCAGAAAACTGCAGAAACTGTCCACTAGATGTCACCAACCCCTGAATATTGGCTGCTCCTGCTTTATGGGCAAGAACCAGCGCCTTGAATTGGGCCCGGAAACAGATGGGGAGCCACAGTAGTTGGTACAAGACTGCTGTTATACTGTCTACAAGGCGCCCCCCAGAAAGCCACTGGCTGCCGCATTTTGCACCAGCACCTAAAGCACGTTGTAGGAGCCTAAACGGGATTGGGAGAAGAGAACTGGGAAAGAGCACAGGAAGGTGGGTGAGCTCTTGCACCTCACCCGGAGCTCTGCTAGAAATAGATCCCACTCGCCCATGGCCCTCCCTCCAGCTGGTCCACATGGGGGCTGTAGATTTCCTGCTCTTCCCTGTAGAAGGAATTCAATTGAAAACCAGGCACTGGTGCAGAATAGGGACTCCAGCTCTTGGGTCACAAGTCATTAGTTGTCAGTAGGTGTTTATGTTTGAACTGGACCTGAGCAGAGTGTGTGCGGGTTGGGAGATTTATAATCCTTGTCTCTGTGCTAGCAGACGCTTGTACATTCCACACACAGATCTTCCAGATCTCACCTCCCTCCTCCCGCAGGCAGCGTGCAGCGTGTGTGCCAGTGAACCAACAAAGCTTCTCCGTTGCAGATTAATCCATAGAGTCAGGAAACACTCTGTAAACACCACAGGTCTAATTCTACCTGTTTATTCACTTAGCAAGTAAAGTTCTACAGAGTATACATTTCCTAGTTACAGTCCATGTGCAGAGTATAAATGCATAACAAGTATTACATCCAGTGGAGTAAGTTGAGCTCACTCCACTTCAGCAAAGACGTTACATTGTAGCAGTAACAAGTCCAGCAAGCTGTACCATGAAGAAGAAGAAGAAGAAGAAGAAGAAGAAGAAGAAGAAGAAGAAGAAGAAGAAGAAGAAAGCAGTTCAGCTTCTCTCTAAAATGGCTTCAGACAGAAAACAAGTTAACACGTCATCAGAACATACAAACCATGTGACTAGCTCATATTGCTCTCACACTCTAGTAACCCCTGCGAAAACACGAGATTCTAGAAAGACATAATAAAGCTGTTTACCCCGCCATTCTGTCCCTTCCATGTGTAAACAATGTGCCACAGCTGGTAATGTGATACATATCACAACAGTTTATGTATTTATTTATTCATTCATTCATTTTATAGGCCCCTTTTGGGGAGCTGTTCCCAATGCTTTGCACAATGCAATAATTAAAATATAAACAGCAGCACCACAATGTCATCAGGAGCCAGTTAAAAATGCACAATTGGTGCGTGGGATACAAAGTATTCCAACAAGAAGGCCTGCCTGAATGGGTTAGTCTTCACTAGCCTTGGAAAACAAAACTGGAAGGGGCTCGGTGGGTCTCCCAGGGCAGGGAGAGAGGGGACTCCGTCCGGAGGCCCCAGCCAAGAAGGCCGCTGTTCTGCAAACTGCACTTCAGGTGCCGGCGGAATGCAGATCGGGACTCCCCTGCAGGTCTCCATGGGTGAGTGGGGGGAGCAGGAGCCTTCGAGGGCCCAGAGCACAGAGCACGTGTGGCTTTAATGGGGATAAATGGCAGCACCCAGAACTAGGCTCCAACACACGCACACAGGCCGCCCCAGCCAACGCAGGCTGGATCAGAACGGAGCCGCTTGCAGGTGGCTGCACTCCTGTGCCACTTGCAGTCCCAAACACTTTCCCAATGGAAGACGGAGGAGGCATGTGCCAAAATGTTCAACAGCATCGGGGTTTGGCGGCATGGAGCCTCCGCTGTGGCCCTCACGGAGATGCGGGGGCGGCGCGGCGAGCTTCCTTCCTTCCCCCTCACAACTAGACAGCCGTTTTCCAACCTCTCCATTCTGCTTCAGTTCTAAGGCAAGAGGTGCTGGGGTGGAAGCCCACCTCAAGGCTCACACCTTCTGGCCCGGAAGCTGGTTTTAGTCTCGCTCAGCAGGAGGGCTGGAAACCACCCTCCGAGGGCTCAGGGAGAGGCGTTCTCTGGGGCGTGTTCATAGAATCATAGAATCATAGAAAAGTAGAGTTGGAAGGGGCCTACAAGGCCATCGAGTCCAACCCCCTGCTCAATTTATTTATTTTATTTATTATATTTATCAATCGCCCATCTGGCCGGTCACCCGGCCACCCTGGGCGATGTACAATTAAAATACAATAAAACACAATAAAACATAATAATTAAAACAATATAAAAAATTCTCATTAAAAACCTAACCCACCCCATATTCCCGCCTGAACAGCCATGTTTTTAATGCACGGCGGAAGCTCATCACGGAGGGGGCATGGCGAAGGTCACTAGGGAGGGAGTTCCATAATGTGGGGGCCGCCACAGAGAAGGCCCTCTTCCTAGTCCCCACCAGCCTGGCTGCTCTGGCTGATGGGATAAGGAGAAGGCCGTCCGTGGCAGACCTTGTTGAGCGGCCTACTTGATGTTGCTGGAGGCGCTCCTTGAGATAAGCTGGACCAGAGCCGTGTAGGGTTTTAAAGGTCAAAACCAACACCTTGAATTCGGCTCGGCAAGCAACTGGTAGCCAGTGCAACTCATTAAGCACTGGCGTGATGTGATCACGCCGGCGGCTGCCCTTAATCAGGCGAGCCGCCGCGTTCTGTACCAGCTGAAGCTTCCGGACCGTCTTCAAGGGTAACCCCACGTAGAGCGCATTACAGTAGTCTAGGCGAGAGGAGACCAAGGCATGAACCACTGATGGGAGCAGGTGATTAGGAAGGTAGGGGCGCAGCTGCCGTATCAGATGGAGTTGATACAGCGCCGCCCGGCTCACAGCTGCCACCTGAGCCTCCATGGACAGCTGGGAGTCTAGAATGACCCCCAAGCTGCGGACCTGGTCCTTCAGGGGTAGATGTACCCCATTCAGCACCAGGTCAACATCCCCTAACCTTCCCTTGTCCCCCACCAGAAGTACCTCGGTCTTGTCGGGGTTCAGTTTCAGCATGTTCCTTCCCATCCAGCCAGCCACTGACTCCAGGCACTTGGACAGGGTCTCAACAGCCAACCTCGGTGAGGACTTGAAACAGAGGTAGAGCTGTGTGTCATCCGCATACTGATGACACTGCACCCCAAACCTCCTGATGATAGCTCCCAGCGGCTTGAGGTAGATGTTGAATAACATCGGGGAGAGGATGGAACCCTGCGGCACTCCACAAGTGAGCAGCCGAGGGTCCGAAGCCTCCTCCCCGAGAACTACCCTCTGATACCTTCCAGAGAGGAAGGACCGGAACCACTGCAATACAGTGCCTCCCAAGCCCAACCCCTCCAGACGGTCCAGGAGGATACCGTGGTCAACGGTATCAAAAGCCGCTGAGAGATCGAGGAGGACTAGAAAGGAGCATTCGCCCCTATCCAAAGCCCTCCTCATATCATCCACCAAGGCGACCAAGGCTGTCTCCGTCCCATGTCCAGACCTGAAGCCCGACTGGCACGGATCCAAATAATCGGCTTCATCCAAGTGTGCCTTCAACTGAGCACCCACCACCCGCTCGATCACCTTGCCCAGAAATGGTAAATTGGAGACTGGGCGAAAGTTGTTTAAATCCTGGGGATCCAAGGAGGGCTTCTTTAGAAGCGGTCTTATTACTGCCTCCTTGAGGGCTGATGGCATCACTCCCTCCTCGAGGGAGGCATTCACCACCGCCTTGATCCCCTCACCCAGTCTCTCCCTGCAGCTCATGATGAGCCAGGATGGGCAAGGGTCAAACAAGCAGGTGGTCGGCCTCACAGATGAAAGCACCTTGTCCACTTCATCAGAAGGAAGAAGCCGAAACCGATCCCACAAAACCGGTCTGCCATTGGCCTCCTCCCGCTCACTCCCTGTGTCCACGACGTACGATATCCCACTCCTAATCCGATCGATTTTATCTGCGAAGTGCTTCGCTAAAGCCTCACAGGAGGCTTTTGACTGTTCCAGTGGGTCCGGAGCGACTGGACCGACCAGACTCCGGACCACTTGGAACAGCCTCCTGGGGCAGCACTCTGCAGACGCAATGGAGGCAGCATAGAAATTCTTTTTTGCTGCCTTCACCGCCACCCGGTAGGCTGAAGATGCAGCTCTAACCCGTGTTCGATCGTCTTCGGAGCGGGAATTTCGCCATCGGCGCTCTAGCCTTCTCACCTCTTGTTTCAGAGCTCGCAGCGACGGAGTAAACCATGTTTGCAGGACACGGAATAATGGGCTCAAGTTACAGGAACCTAGATTCCACCTAAACATCAGGAAAAATTTCCTGACTGTCAGAGCAATAAGACAATGGAATCAACTACCTAGGGAGGTGGTGGGCTCTCCCAGTCTGGAGGCATTCAAGGTGCAGCTGGACAGACATCTGTCAGAGATGCTTTGACCTGGATTCCTGCATTGAGCAGGGGGTTGGACTCGATGGCCTTGTAGGCCCCTTCCAGCTCTACTTTTCTATGATTCTATGATTCTATGGCGCCGCGCGAGCTCTGTTTAGGCGAAGAGGGCGCTTCGGGGCAACTCGGTCTAATGCCCTGGTGATTGCAGCATTCCAGTCATCCACCAGGGTCTCGACCGAGCTACCGTTTGTGTGCTCCAATTCCCCAAGCGCGTTCAGGAATCCATCCGGATCCATAAGACGCCTGGGGCGGACCATTCTAATAGGTCCCTCACCCCTGCAGAGGGGTTGTGGCACCGAGAAATCCAACCCCACCAGATAGTGATCTGACCATGACAAGGGGGTGGTGGATATACCCCCGATCTCCAGATCATTTCCCCCCTCTCCGGAAACAAAAACCAAGTCCAGTGCATGACCGGCTACATGGGTAGGTCCAGTTAATACAGGGTGCAGCTCCCAGGAAGCCATGGTCTCCATAAAGTCCCGAGGTGCCCCAGTGAGGGAAGCCCCCGAATGCACGTTGAAGTCCCCCAGCACAACTAGCCTGGGGGACAACACACGCACATCGGAGACCACCTCCAGCACCTCGGCCAGGGAGTCTGTCGTGCAGCGGGGTGGACGGTACACGAGCAGAATCCCCAGGCTGCCCTTTGGACCCAACCTCCAGTACATGCACTCAATAAACTTGGTCTCCCGGAGAGGGAGTCTGGTGAGGACCAAGGACTCCCGGTAGATAACAGCCACTCCCCCTCCCCGTCCCCCAACCCTTGGCTGCTGGGCATACGAGAAACCGGCCGGACACAAGGCCGCCAGAGTTGGAGCAGCGGCCTCGTCCAGCCAGGTTTCCGTAACACATGCCAGGTCCGCACCCTCATCCATGATCAAGTCATGGATGAGAGATGTTTTTTGGGTAACGGACCTGGCATTGCACAACAGCAAACGCAGGGTGGGGGGAGGAGCAACACATCCCCCAGTTATCCCTTGGCTCTGGGCAGGCCCGGAACAAGGGATAGATATTAAGCATCGATCCCTTGTTCCCCTTACTCGGCGTGGCCTGCCCCTAGCGCTCTGCTCAATGCAGGAATCTAGGTCAAAGCATCTCTGACAGATGTCTGTCCAGCTGCACCTTGAATGCCTCCAGAGTGGGAGAGCCCACGACCTCCCTAGGTAGTTGATTCCATTGTCTTATTGCTCTGACAGTCAGGAAATTTTTCCTGATGTTTAGGTGGAATCTAGGTTCCTGTAACTTGAGCCCATTATTCCGTGTCCTGCAAACTGGGATGAACGAGAAGAGATCTTTGCCCTCCTCTGTGTGACATCCCTTCAAGTACTGGAAGAGTGCGATCATATCTCCCCTCAGTCTCCTCTTTTGAAGGCTAAACATGCCCAGTTCTTTCAGTCTCTCCTCATAGGGCCTTGTTTCCAGTCCCTTTATCATCCTTGTTGCCCTCCTCTGAACCCTCTCCAGTTTGTCTATGTCCTTCTTAAAGTGAGGTGCCCAGAACTGGACGCAGTACTCAAGATGAGGCCTAACCAGTGCCGAGTAAAGGGGAATTATCACTTCCCGCGATTTGGAAGCTATACTTCTATTAATACAGCCCAAAATTGCATTTGCCTTCTTTGCAGCCACGTCGCATTGCTGGCTCATATTCAGTTTGTGATCTACCACAATTCCAAGATCCTTCTCACTTGTAGTATTGTTGAGCCAAGTGTCCCCCATTCTGTAACTCTGCATTTGGTTTCCTCTCCCTAGGTGCAGCACTTGGCATTTATCCCTATTAAATTTCATTCTGTTGTTTTTGGCCCAGTGCTCACGGCGGGCGCTGAGCCTTGGCTCCAGCCAGGGATGGGCAGCCGGTGGCCCGCCAGGTGTTTTGGCCTACGACTCCCCGCATCCCTCACCACTGGCTATGCTGGGTAGAGCTGGTGGGACCTGCAGGCCAAAACACCTGGGGGGCCACCAGTTGCCCAGCCCTGTCTTAAATTAAACCCATTGGGTTCATCAAGGATCTGCGTGTGCCCAGTCTGGGGGAATCTCCTGGGGGAGAGACAGTGTGGTATAGTGGTGAGAGTGTTGGTCTGGGACTCGGGAGATCCGGGTTCTAGTCCCCGCTCAACCATGAAACTCACTGGGTGACTCTGGGCCAGTCACTGACTCTCAGCCTAACCTACCTCACAGGGTTGTTGTGAGGATAAAATGGAGAGGAGGAGGAGGATTATGTAAGCAGCCTTGGGTTCCTTTCAGGAAAAAAGGTGGGGTATAAATATATTAAATAAATAAATGAAATTAAATAAAATCCCCCCCCCCGCCACCACAGCTCACCCCACTGGCCAGGGTTCCCGGGCCCCCATGCAGCATCTTCAGGGGGCTGGGGGGGGGGGCTGTGGCGGGCAGGAGGGGGAAGTGGCGGAACCTGCCCGAACAACGCCACTCCCTTCTCCTTGGCAAGAACAGATCTCATGGCGGGGAAGGCCAACTCCGTGGCTCCAGGTCAGAGGCTTGTCGGGGCCAGTTGCTGGGGAGCATGGGCAGGAGGGGGGCTGCCCAGGGGGTTCAGAAGGCTGGACCAGGCGGGCCTCTGGCATCGGAGCTCCTCCGAGGCTCTTCCCCCTTCCCTGACCTTGCCCCAAACTCAGCCCACCCAGTCCTTCGTTTGGGAGACGCTTCTTGAGTCCTGCGTCCAGTTGTGGGCACCACCCTTGAAGAAGGATGCAGACAGACTGGGAAGGGTTCAGAGGAGGGCAAGGAAGATGCTCAGGGGACTGGAAACAAGGCCCTATGAGGGGAGACCGAAGGAACTGGGCATGTCTAGCCTTCAGAAGACAAGGCTGAGGGGAGAGATGATAGCGCTCTTCAAGTCCATCCTTGGTGGATGATATGAGGAGGGCTTTGGATAGGGGCGAATGCTCCTTTCTAGTCCTCCTTGATCTCTCAGCGGCTTTTGATACCGTCGACCACCTGGACCGTCTGGAGGGGTTGGGCATGGGAGGCACTGTATTGCAGTGGTTCCGGTCCTTCCTCTCTGGAAGGTACCAGAGGGTAGTTCTTGGGGAGGAGGCTTCGGACTCTCGGCCGCTCACTTGTGGAGTGCCGCAGGGTTCCATCCTCCCCCCGATGTTGTCCAACATCTACCTAAAGCTTCTTGGGGTGCGGTGTCACCAATATGCAGATGACACGCAGCTCTACCTCTGTTTCAAGTCCTCACCGAGGTTGGCCGTTGAGACCCTGTCCAAGTGCCTGGAGTCAGTGGGTGGCTGGATGGGAAGGAACATGCTGAAACTGAACCCCGACAAGACCGAGGTACTTCTGGTGGGGGACAAGGGGAGGTTAGGGGATGTTGACCTGGTGCTGAATGGGGTACATCTACCCCTGAATGACCAGGTCCGCAGCTTGGGGGTCATTCTAGACTCCCAGCTGTCCATGGGGGCTCAGGTGTCAGCTGTGAGCCGGGCGGCGCTGTATCAACTCCATCTGATACGGCAGCTGCACCCCTACCTTCCTAATCACCTGCTCCCATCAGTGGTTCATGCCTTGGTCTCCTCTCGCCTAGACTACTGTAATGCGCTCTACATGGGGTTACCCTTGAAGACGGTTCGGAAGCTACAGCTGGTACAGAACGTGGCGGCTCGCCTGGTTAAAGGCAGCCACCGGCGGGATCACATCACACCAGTGCTGAAGGATTTGCACTGGCTACCAGTTGCTTGCCGAGCCGAATTCAAGGTGTTGGTTTTGACCTTTAAAACCCTATACGGCTCTGGTCCAGTCTATCTCAAGGAGCGTCTCCAGCAACACCAATTGGGCCGCTCAAGATCTGCCATGGATGGCCTTGTCCCTTCAGCCAGAGCAGCTAGACTGGTGGGGACGAGGAAGAGGGCCTTTTCTGTGGCGGCCCCCGTACTGTGGAACTCTCTCCCGAGTAACCTCCGCCATGCCCCCTCTCTGCTGAGCTTCCGCCGCTCACTAAAAACTTGGCTGTTCAGGCAGGAATATGGGGTGGGCTAAGATTTTAAAATTTTATACTGTTTTAAATGTATTTTATCCTGTTTTTATCTTATGTACATCGCCCAGGGTGGCCGGTTGCCGGCCAGATGGGCGATAAATAAATGATGATGATAATAATAATAATAATAATAATAATAATAATAATAATAATAATGGGCTCAGGTTACAGGAAGCCAGATTCTGCCTGGACATCAGGAAAAACCTCCTGTCCTGACTGTTAGAGCAATATGACAATGAATGAATGAATGACAATGGAACCAATTGTTGGGACTGACGATAAGAAAATAGGAGAGGGTACATCTGTGATATTATCCCTCCTTCCCCATACTTACCAAAATAGCAGAGTTAGTCCCCTTTCGGCTTTAAGTGGAAGCTTGGATCTGCCTGTTATAGCATTTTTGGCATTTGGTAATTCAGGATGCTTTGTAGCAGACTGAATTTCCCTGGATTGGCCCCTGTTTATCTCCCTTTAAAATACCAATCAGACAAACAGTCTTGTAAAGGTTAAAAATAACATTTACTCACTCAGATGTTGCAGTTCAACTTCAGACAAAAACAAGAGGAGATGAACATCCAGTAGCAACGAAAAAAGGAGAGAACTAGGTTCTCAGGATGCAAAAATCTTTATTAAATAGAGAAGCCCGATGCGTTTTGGCCTGTGTTTTTTTCTAAGGCCTTCCTCAGGGGGCTGTAAATATTCAAAATACATACAAATAAGTTCACATGGTGAGGACAACAAGAATTCTGCAGACTTTTTTTACAAGTAAGATATATTTTTTTTACAAATAATTTTTTTTATTTTTTTACAATCCATTTTACAAGTAAGATGGAGAAATCTCAGAGGAATCATAGAATCATAGAATCATAGAAAAGTAGAGTTGGAAGGGGCCTACAAGGCCATCGAGTCCAACCCCCTGATCAGTGCAGGAATCCAGGTCAAAGCATCCCTGACAGATGTCTGTCCAGCTAGACCTTGAATGCCTCCAGACTGGGAGAGCCCACCACCTCCATAGGTAGTTGATTCCATTGTCTTATTGCTCTAATGGTCAGGAATTTTTTCCTGATGTTTAGGTGGAATCTAGGTTCCTGTAACTTGAGCCCATTATTCCGTGTCCTGCAAACTGGGATGATCGAGAAGAGATCCTGGCCCTCCTCTGTGTGACATCCCTTCAAGTACTGGAAGAGTGCGATCATATCTCCCCTCAGCCTCCTCTTCTGAAGGCTAAACATGCCCAGTTCTTTTAGTCTCTCCTCATAGGGCCTTGTTTCCAGTCCCTTTATCATCCTTGTTGCCCTCCTCTGAACCCTCTCCAGTTTGTCTATGTCCTTCTTAAAGTGTGGTGCCCAGAACTGGACGCAGTACTCAAGATGAGGCCTAACCAGTGCCGAGTAAAGGGGAATTATCACTTCCCGCGATTTGGAAGCTATACTTCTATTAATGCAGCCCAAAATTTTGGGACTGTGAAAAGGCAAGCAGGCTCCCAGAGAGCGAGCGAACAGAGCGAGCGCACAGGGAGAGCAAACAGGAGTTTGGCAGCGGAGTTCAGCAGGGGAGGTCAAGGGGGAGGTCCCTAAAAAAAAAAAAAAACATATATATATATATATATATATATATATATATATATATATTCTAGGAAGACAGAAACAGAGCACTATGGAAGGAAAGGACTCAGCAGTGGTGGTGACCTGCAAGGGGTGTGCAATGTTTGTTTTCCTGCCGGAGATCAACATGGCCTACACATGCAACAAGTGCAAGCTGGTCACGCTGTTGGAAGAAAAGGTCAGAGGACTGGAGCAGCAAGTGTCAACCCTCAGGAGCATAAGAGAAAGCGAGGAGTTCTTAGACAGAACGGTGGATAGAATCATAGAATCATAGAAAAGTAGAGTTGGAAGGGGCCTACAAGGCCATCGAGTCCAACCCCCTGCTCAATGCAGGAATCCAGGTCAAAGCATCTCTGACAGATGTCTGTCCAGCTGCACCTTGAATGCCTCCAGACTGGGAGAGCCCACGACCTCCCTAGGTAGTTGTTAAAAATACGTATCTCTGCACAGAGATACAGGAAGAGGAGCTTGGCAGCCCCATTGAGAGCATCTGGGTTAAAATAAAGGGGGCAAAGAATAAAACGAACATGGCGGTTGGAGTCTACTACCGACCACCCAATCAAGGAGAAGACGAGGATGGAACTTTTGAAAAGCAAATTGCCATTGTTTCAAGGAGGCACGATGTGGTAGTAATGGGGGACTTCAATTTCCCTGATATCTGTTGGGAGACTTATTCAGCCAAACATGGCCCCTCCAAGAAATTCCTGAGCTGTGCTGCTGATAACTTCCTCCTACAGAAAGTGGAGGAAGGAACTAGAGGATCGGCTATCCTTGACCTGATTCTAACCAACAGAGACGAGTTAGTGGATAAAGTGGCAGTTTCGGGAACTCTGGGGGAAAGTGACCATGTTATACTTGAGTTCTTGATTCTAACAGAAGCAAAAGCTGAGTGTAGCCAAACACGTACCCTGGATTTTAGGAAAGCCAATTTTAACAAACTCAGAACAATGATTAGTAAGATCCCATGGCATGTGACTCTCACGAGAAAGGGAGCCCAGGAGGGGTGGGAGTTTTTAAAAAAGGAAATTTTAAAGGCACAATTGCAAACAATTCCCACAAGGAAAAAAGGCAGAGGGCAACAGAAGAAGCCAATGTGGCTTCACAATAAACTCAAAGATGACCTGAAAACAAAAAAGGACACGTATAGGAAGTGGAAGGAAGGACAGGCTACAAGGGAAGAGTACAGGCAGGTAGCACAGAACTGCAGGAATAGTGTCAGGAAGGCTAAAGCTGAGAATGAGCTAAGGTTAGCGAGGAATGCTAAAAGCAACAAAAAAGCTTTCTTCAGATACATGCACAGTAAAAGACAGAAGAAAGAACTGGTGGTTCAACTACGCAATGAGGATGGCAAATTGATAACAGAAGACAAAGAAAAGGCAGAAGTGTTCAATTCCTACTTCGGCTCGGTCTTCTCCCAAAAGAGGGTCTATGACCCCCCTGGCAAACCTGAAGTGCAGACTGAAGGGGCAGAATTGCAGCTTGAGATTGATAGGCAAATGGTCAAGGAGCACCTGATTACTCTGAACGAGTTTAAATCTCCAGGGCCTGATGAGCTGCATCCTAGAGTAATAAAGGAACTGGCAGAAGAACTCTCAGAACCACTGTCTATTATCTTTGAGAAATCATGGAGGACAGGTGAAGTGCCAGACGACTGGAGGAGGGCAAATGTTGTTCCCATCTTCAAAAAGGGCAAGAAGGAGGAACCTGGGAACTATAGGCCAGTCAGTCTGACATCAATCCCCGGGAAGATTTTTGAGCAGATTATAAAGAAGTCAGTCTGCAAGCACCTTGAAAACAATGCAGTAATTACTAGAAGCCAGCATGGATTTGTCAAGAACAAATCCTGTCAGAAAAATTTCCTGACTGTCAGAGCAATAAGACAATGGAATCAACTACCTAGGGAGGTTGTGGGCTCTCCCACTCTGGAGGCATTCAAGGTGCAGCTGGACAGACATCTGTCAGAGATGCTTTGACCTAGATTCCTGCATTGAGCAGGGGGTTGGACTCGATGGCCTTGTAGGCCCCTTCCAACTCTACTTTTCTATGATTCTATGATTCCATTGTCTTATTGCTCTGACAGTCAGGAAATTTTTCCTGATGTTTAGGTGGAATCTAGGTTCCTGTAACTTGAGCCCATTATTCCGTGTCCTGCAAACTGGGATGATCGAGAAGAGATCTTTGCCCTCCTCTGTGTGACATCCCTTCAAATACTGGAAGAGTGCGATCATATCTCCCCTCAGTCTCCTCTTCTGAAGGCTAAACATGCCCAGTTCTTTCAGTCTCTCCTCATAGGGCCTTGTTTCCAGTCCCTTTATCATCCTTGTTGCCCTCCTCTGAACCCTCTCCAGTTTGTCTATGTCCTTCTTAAAGTGAGGTGCCCAGAACTGGACGCAGTACTCAAGATGA